>APFE031477106.1:9205-62450 GCA_000404065.3 Pinus taeda
GCTCACTTGAACATGCTTGATTGATTACTGACACTTGTGATTTCTTGAATGTACTCACTGAATGTGATGATTTATAAATAAAAGGAAAGGGTCTTGAACACTGTCGAAAATTCACCCAAGATACAAATGACAAGTTCAATCTTGATGACTCAGTTTACTTGACTTAATGTATTCACCTTAACAAGTCAAATTAGGGTGTCAATTACAACCAAGAATGCACCTGTACAATTCAGTTAAAAATGGTGTATTTTCAAGTGATACAAAAAGTGTTAATGATGTTGATGTCGTTAGGGTTGAAGTGCTTAATTTGTAGCATCCTTAACTTGATGGTGTGAATTAGCTGTTGTGAAATGTTGTTGCAGAATATTACTTTTATCAAGTCGATGATGTGACACTTTGTGCTTATGAACTCAATTGATTATGGGAGCTTTGATTTTAGGAGTTTGATCGATGACTTGGATATGTAAACATTCTTATGTGCACGTAGTTATTTTGTTTAAGTATAATAAAGAGAGTGTTTTACAAATTTGACTCAAATCATGCAAGCACATTCACGACACAGAGTGTACCTATGATCCCCTTATTCAATTTTGGGCAGATCTAGGACACGATCACCACAAAAAGATATGTTTTATTAACCTTCAAGATACATCATCGTGACAATGTCTTTAGTGAGGCGTCTCAAGTACAGACTGAGAACTCCTTGGCGTCAAATTGTCTTCAAAAACTGTTTGTACTCACTCAATCACTCTCAAAAACTCTCTCAAAGTAAAACATTACTTTGGATTACAAAAAAAAAATTCTCTCAAAAAAATTCACTTATCATTCCAAATACAAAATATGCATCTTTTGATTCCAATAACTTTATCATGATTACAAAAAAAACTTTAATAACGTTATCCCTATAAAATGTTTAAAAATCACTTCTCACTCCAAAAAAAACTTTATCACTCCCAAATATTAAAACATACCCTCATTATTACATACCACTCTTATTCCTCCATAAAAAAATTTATGATGGATCTTTAAAAAAGGCTTTACATATTTCCCATTAAACTATTTATTTCCACTTTATGAAGTCACTTAAAGTCACGTGATATGAGGTGAAAGTCACTCACGCTGTCCTTTTAGGGTGAAGGCTGATTTGTCCTCCAGCCAGAAACCAGAAAGATCTTAGCGTGACTGTTCCATTGAAACTCCAAAATACAAATTAAATGGCAAGCAATTACTGGAAATACAAACACTTGTAAGATACCGATCTGACAGGGTTTATAGTTTACGGCTCTGAAATCTTTCCACCTTTAAACCGGGGAAACTAAATGGTTGCAGTTCTGAGATATTTACACCTTTAAATCAGGGATATTAAATGTTCGCAGTAAATACCTTCCAAAATCGGCACAGCCTTCAAAGTTCACAAGAAAGATGCCAATGTCTTGGAATTATTCCATTAAAACTATTCGATTAGTTTTTCTGCGTGCAATTGGATAACATACCTTGCTTCCACACCTTTCCAAGAAACAGAAACGTACAATGTTCTATGTTCACACAACACTGTAATATGGGCATGTGTTGTCCATTGTTAGGATGACAGGACACACTCCTCTCTCGGTAATTTCAAACAAAAATTCCAGCGCTCACTTAAAAATTTTCGCTGACAGATTGTTCTCTTTAATTCTTTGAAGAGCTCCTACTCGTCACCGTCAGAACCACCGCCTCTTGTTTATACAAAGAAACTCCAAGCAATGAATATACACATCAAAATGCAGGCAACATTGGAAATCTCCCCTATTTCTAAATCTTGTAGTCGAATCCTTCCTTGTAGAAAGAAACAGTGTAAGTTATAATGTTGACAAGCCAACGCCTGCAACTATACATGTAACATGTACGGTTCTACTATTTGTGTACAGTTAATAAAATAAATAAATAAAAGATGATTGCAATTTTGAAGATGGAGTGGGGTACAAATTTTAAAATTAGAGTACAAAGTAAAAAATGATTGCAACATGGGTCAGAGGGGAAATATGTAAGAAATATCTAATTGGCCATCTTATTATTATAAAATGTTAAATTGGTTTTTTAATTATATATAATTTAATATTTTATTTTTTTAGATATTTTATTTATGTAATTATTTAAATAAACTAAAAATCTAAAAAAACTTCCAAAATATTTCACTAACTCGAAATGATAATTGAATTTTGTTTTTAAATCAGTTTATAAAAATTTCTTTAATTTTAAAATAATTTTATTTTTGTAAGTTTCGACTCATTTAAAAGGGACTCACAAACGAAGTGATTTGAATGTCCCATACTTTAGGGCAGAATGGTTTTACCATAGACACCGTAAGTGCTTGTGTCCAAATTTTATCATGAGGTAATTGCAAAAGTGACCTACGTGTTGACCATACACTACTTTGTCATGATTTTAATCATCATTATGAAATGTGGTTTATATTCAGATAAAATATTGGACAACCTTAAAGATGATACATCTGGTGCATCATGTTTTGCATTGTGAGTGTGCTTTGTAGTGTTCCATTATTTGATATGTACGCTTATGCAAATCTTCGTAGCAATAGAAAGCATATCATGATGCATCATATTATATGAACTTTGTATCGTGTTAGAGTTAGATTAGCGTAAAAAATGTTGTCTTGTTCGTTAAATATAAATTTAATAATCATTATTATTTATAGTATTTAAATATTAATGAGAATGATGATTACTATACATTTTCTTTAGTAAATATTAACTCTAGAAAAGAAAAGAGGAGTATGTAATGTAATTATAAAATTTCACTATAATAATTAATTTCAAATCATGATGGCAAGAAATTATATATTGATAGAGATGAATAAGAAATTTTATAACACATTTTTTTAATCAACTTAACATCATGGAAGCAAGAGTAAATTTAATATTATGAATGAAGATTCCATTTTTGAAAGCATTTGAAAGATTAAAGGGAGAGAGCATGCAAAACCTTAATCCATTTCCAATAAATTCATAAACTTGTGTTAGTCTCAAAGCATGGTAGGGTTATGTAAGGGAATTGAGCTCCTTCTTATAGAAAAAATGTAGCTAGGGATCACTGCTTTAGGAAGTCAACAAATACATAAGGTCAGGGTGTATCACAGTCACATGTAGTAATGAAAATAGGGGAATATAGTTCGATGAATGGAGAATAAAATCATGTATAGACAACACGTCGATCTCTAGGTAGCTACCTCCTAAAAGTAGATGTAGACCCCAAGTTTGAAGTCTACTTTAATTTTATTGGAGATTAGATCCAATATATGAGAGACAACACCCTTCATTAAAAAAAATTCTAGTCCTTTAGCCATTGAAGAAAGAGCTCTCCTAGTGGATTTAACAAAAATGGAAACCAAAGGGTCAAATTAAAATAGAACTAGGTGCTAAGGGTTTCTTCACTATTATCTTTGCAAGCATAAAAGGAAGAATGAGAGCATTTGAAAAAGACCCTTGTTTTTGTAACTCAACGGGGATCTACTTAAATTTTTCGATAGAGTGCTTCATTCTAGATAAGGAATATTTAATAACTACTTTTAGTTTGGATTTTTAGTACTCCTTTCCAAGAAAATTTTGGGATGAAGAAATACTTCTAGGTAATGAAAACACCCTATGATATTTAATCAAGAAGTTTGCGACCACATAACAAGTTGGGTATATATCATATGCTTGTATTTATGATTATATGAACATCATTAACACCTCGGCCTAAATCCATTTACATCTACTACCAAGATGAACTTTGGAATAAAACGTTGGATTATGAACATATTAATTTAGATGTCGTCACTCCCATGAATATGGGCATATCTATAGGAATTTCCTGTTGAAAATAGCAACAATAAATGATAAAAATAGAATCCATAAATTCCATTTTAATTTGTCCTTGAATTAAACTCATAATTAAAATCAAATTTTATTCTCATGGCAACTTGTAATAGTTAACTAGAGTGAGTTGCCTTAGTTAACTTAGGAATTTCGAGTTGAAAGTCTTTCTGAAATCATGTATATGTTCTACCTATATTATAGGGGTCTAGGATGAGTTAAGTATGAGTTGTAATTAGTTAACTCAGTTTACTAAGTTAAGTCCAGTTAAATTAGTTCTAAATTGTTTGAGGAACTAATAGTGAGTTAACAATTGGTTGATGCATTAGTGCACTCAATTAGTGCTACTCTAGTTAACTGAAGATTCCCTCATCAAAAACTCATGCATGTTGATTCTGCGAAAGACCCAGTTGAGCCTAGTGTGTAGGGAAAGTGCACTACTTGTTATATAATTTACTGAGTTGTACTGAAAGTGCATGGAATCAAGAATTGATCCTTAAAGGGATTACATGGTTTTGGATGAGGAATTTCCATTTAAATATGGGCTAATTCTCTTAGGAATTGTGAAAATAATTAGAAGCTTGGAGGCTTGGAAATTTGGCTATGTATTGGCCAAAGGAAGTCATTAGGCTGAGGATAGGAAGTACTTGTGTAGGTTAAGCTCAAGGTTGAGTAGAGCATGTTGTATTTATCCAAATTATTTGACCAATGGGGCAAGGAAATAGGGAGCTTAGAGAGAAGAGAAAAGGCTTGAATTTGGCTTAAGCTTACTTGTGAGCTGGGAGATTGATTTTACTGAGTGTTGGGATTGTTCTTATGAGAACAAGCATTATATTCTCATTGTGGATTTCTGATTAATGCAATACAGATAGTGGGGTTTTTAGTGGTGTCTTTCCCCGGATATTTAATGTGTTATGTGACATTGATTGTCTTCCTCTTGTTGATTATTGTTTTGCTCGATCTTTATGTGCTTCCATTGTAAAGAATATAAGTAGATTCTTGTCTCTTGTTTTAGTAGATTAGATGAGCTTGTGAATCTATAGGATTTTCTACATGGTATCAGAGTTGAGAACAGTATAATAGAGGAGATTTGGAAGTTTTGAGTTTTGGGCTATGAGTTTGCAAAGTAGATCAAAAACATTTTGTGCACATTTTTCATAAACGAATGGCATATTAGGATTCTTTATGAAAAGATAGCCAAATTCAACAAAAAATCGACTAATTCGGAGTTCAGATGAGGGAGATATCATTGATTTAAAATCAACTATTTTTCTAGAAAATCTCATGATAGAAGGACTCATGAAATAGATTTGCGTGCTAGCCAAGAACCTCTATGCTCTTAAGGTTCAAGATTCATGCAAAGTCTTGAGGACCAAGGAAAAGGTTAAAGGCTTGGTGGTTGAGAGGGAGAGTAAATTACCTCTCAACATGTAGCCCCAACTAGAGAAGTTGAGAGGAGACCGAGTGGAGAGATCCACTCAAGCAGAGAAGAAGCAGTCTCAGACAACTCTTGAGTGGCCACAATTGGAGAAGTCGAGAGGAGATCGAGTGGAGGCATCTAGTCACAAGGAGATCTCTAGTAGGGGGGAACTTTGAGCCAAGTGAGCAGAGGGATCACATGCAACCATATTGAGTCAAGGTCCATTGAGTGGTTTTAACTCATGGATTGTACCTTGCTATGGGAGCCCAAAGTACATAGTAGTGGGAGGAATTAGTGGGATTGATGCAGTCAAAGGTCAAAGTGACAGAGGCTAGTGCAGTCAGATATTGAAGAAGCGTAGAGAGGGTTGACAATAATGCATAAAGGCAGAGTCAACAGAAGTGCAGAGTTTTCAATCGACAAAGGAAATAGTAGTCAAAGTCTTTGATGAAAGAGACATCATTCTACTTCAGCTTGGATGTTCTTTTATTTCTGGAGTTGTTGGAGAAACAACACTAGAGAGGAGTGTTGCATGAAAAACATTCCAGAGGTTTAGGATCAGAATCGAGTTGAATTCCTTTCTTGTTGAGAGAGAGTGTTGAAAATAGCAACAGGAAATGATAAAAATAGAATCCAAAAATTCTAGTTTAGTTTGTCCTTGAATTAAACTTGGAATTAAAATCGATTCTTATTCTCATAGCAACTTGTAATAGTTAACTAGAGTGAGTTGACTTAGTTAACTTAGGAATTTCAAGTTGGAATTTTTTTTGAAGTCATTTATATGTTCTCCCTATATTATAGGGGTCTAGGATGAGTTAAGTATGAGTTGTAATTAGTTAACTCAGTTTACTGAATTAAGTCTAGTTAAATTAGTTCCAAACTGTTTGAGGAACTAATAGTGTGTTAACAGTTAGTTGATGCATTAGTGCACTCAAATAGTGCTAGTCCACTTAACTAAAGATTCCCTCATTAGAAACTCATGCATGTCGATTCTGAGAAAGAACCAGTTGAGACTAGAGTGCAGGGACAATGTACTATTTGTTGTATAATTTTCTGACTTGTGCTGATATTGCATGCAATCAGGAACTAATCTTTGAAGGGATTGTGCAATTTTTGATGATGAATTTCCCCTTAAATATGGGCTAATTCTCTTAGGAATTGTGGAAAGAATTAGAATCTTGGAGGCTTGGAAATTTGGCTAAGTATTGGCCAAATGAAGTCATCAGGCAGAGGATAGGAAGTACTTGTGTAGGTTAAGCTCAAGGTTGAGCAGAGCATATTGTATTTATCCAAATTCTTTCACCAACGGGGCAAGGAAATAGGGATTTGGAGAGCAAAGAAGAGGCCTGGATTTGGCTTGAGCTTGCTTGTGAGATGGGAGAATGATTTTATTGAGTGTTAGAATTGTTCTTATGAGAACAAGCATTGTATTCTCATCTTGGATTTCTGATTAATGCAGTACAGGTAGTCGGGTTTTGAGTTGTGGATTTCCCCAGATATTTATTGTGTTATGTGCCATTGATTGTCTTCCTCTTGTCAATTATTGTTTTGCTCGATATTTATGTGCTTCCATTGTAAATATTAGTAGTAGATTATTGTCTCATTTTAGTAGATTACATGAGCTTGTGAATCGACAGGATTTTCTACATGGTATTAGAGCTAAGAATAGTATACTAGAGGAGATTTCAAAGTTTTGAGTTTTTGTCCGCGAGTTTGCAGAGAAGATCTGAAAGTGTTTCTACACAGTTTTCATAAACAAATAGCATATTAATATTAGTATTCTTTGTGAAAACCAACCCAAATTGAAAAAAAAAATTAGCTGAATCGGAGTTCGGATGAGGGAGATATCGTTGATTTAAAATAAACTATTTTTCCAAAAAATCTCATGATGGAAGGACTCATGAAAGAGATTGTTGTGCTAGCCAAGAACCTGTATGCTCTTGAGGTTCAAGATGCATGCAAAGTGTTGAGGATCAAGGAAAAGGTTAAAGTATTGGTGGTTGAGAGGGAGATTAAATTACCTTTGAACATGTAGCCCTGGAAGAAGCCTTTGAAGCAGCCTCTGGAAGTTGTGGAGCAACCACAACTAGAGAAGTTTTCATGAGACTGAGTAGAGAGATCCACTCAAGCAATGAAGAAGTAGTCTCAGAGAATTGTGGAGAAGCCACAATTGGAAAATCCAAGAGGAGATCGAGTGGAAGCATCCAATCACGCATAGACCTCCAGTAGGGAGAAACTTCAAGCCAAGTGGGCAAAGGGATCACATGCAGCCATACCTCCAGGTGTGAGATGGAGAGATTTGAAGTGATAGTCCCAAGTGGGCTGAAATTGGTCAGGGTTCATTGAGTGGTTTTATCTCATGGATCGTACCTTGCTACGGGAGTCTAAAGTACATAAAAGTGAGAGGAATCAGTGGGATTGATGCAGTCAGAGATCAAAGTGACAAAGGCTAGTGTAGTCAGATACTGAAGAAACATAGAGAGGGTTGACAATAGTGCATAAAGGCAAAGTCAATAGAAGCGTAGAGTCTTCAGTCGAGAGAGGCAATAATAGTCAAAGACTTTGATGATAGAGGCATCATTATAATTTAGGTTGCATGTTTTTTTTGTTTTCGGAGTTGGTGGAGCAACAACACTAGAGAGAAGTGTTGGATGAAGAACATTCCAAAGGTTTAGGACCATGATCAAGTTGAATTCCTTTCTTGTTGAGAGGGACTGTTGAAAATAGCAACAAGAAATGATTAAAATAGAATTCAAAAATTTTAGCTTAATTTTTCCTTGAATTAAACTGAGAATTAAAATTGAATTTTATTCTCATAACAACTTGTAATAGTTAATTAGAGTGAGTTGACTTAGGAATTTCAAGTTGGAATTCTTTCTAAATTCATGTATATGTTCTCCCTATATTATATAGGTCTAGGATGAGTTAAGTATGAATTGTAATTAGCTAACTCAGTTTACTCAGTTAAGTCGAGTTAAATTACTTCCAAAATGTTTGAGGAATTAATAGTGAGTTAATAGTTAGTTGATGCATTAGAGCACTCAACTAGTACTACTCCAACTAACAGAAGATTCCCTCATCAGAAACTCATGCATGTCGATTCTGAGAAAGACCCAATTGACACTAGATCCCAGGGACAATGTAGTATTTGTTGTATAATTTTCTAAGTTGTATTGATAGTGCATGCAATCAAGAACTGATCCTTGAAGGATTTGTATAAATTTGGACGATGAAATACCCTTTAAATATGGGCTAATTCTCTGAGGAATTGTGAAAATAATTAGAAGATTGAAGGCTTTAAAATTTGGCTATGTATTAGCCAAAGGAAGTCATCAAGCGGAGGATAGGAAGTACTTGTGTAGGTTAAGCTCAAGGTTGAGCAAAGAATATTGTATTTATCCAAATTCTTTTACAAAGGGGATAAGGAAATAGGGATTTGGAGAACAGAGAAGAGGCCTAGATTTTGCTTGAGCTTGCTTGTGAGCTCGGAGATTGATTTTACTAAGTGCTCAAATTGTTCTTATGAGAACAAGCATTGTATTATCATCTTGGACTTCTGATTAATGAAATACAGATAGTGGGGTTTTGAGTGTGCCATTGGTTATTTTCCTCTTGTCGATTATTATTTTTCTTAGTCTTTATTTGCTTCCATTGTAAATAGTAGAGGTAGATTCTTGTCTCTTGTTTTAGTAGATTACATGAGCTTGCGAATTTACAGGAATCTCTACATTTCCCCCATCTTTGCCCAATTGTTTCTCTTGATCATCCAACTAAAATTAATGTGAAAGGATTTTCCAAACCAGTTAGACATTGTCAAAACTCTCGTGCCCCTCCTGCACCCCCACACTCAGGTAAAGCCCAAAAAACCAACAACAATTTCAACCCCCTTTCCAACCTTACTTCTACATCCATTCCAATAGACACCTCACTTCTCAACATTGAAATTCTAGACTTGAATTACCTCAAGGACTCTCGTGAGGTATCAATGCCCTTTCCTTGCAACCCTAAAGAGGTAGTAGAACTAGTTCTGTAGGAAATTTTGATGATAGAATTAGGGAATTATCAAGTTATTAATGAGCATGAAAAGTTGGATTTGGATGCTATAGATCTCCCAAGCATCGAGAGTCTTATAAATGAAAAGACCCTAGTTCCATCCCTAAACATCAAGTCATGATATTAAGAAAGGTATTTCTCAAAATATCAACTTAAGTCATAAAGAGAATCCATAAGTCAAACAAGTTTCAAATGCAAGAACTCGCAAGAGAGTTGTTAACCACTTGGATGGTGAACTGCAGACCCCTATGGTGCTTGCCATTAAAATAAAATTGAGAGATCACCTATATAATCGATTCAACTTCCTAGACTGAGCAATGCCCCATACATATGTTTGGTGAATCCTTGTGACATACCCTAGTCAATCTTTTTCCCTTTGTAAATAATTTGTAATTAAGTAAAGGCTAAGAGAAGGGACACAAATTCATATTTATTAAGGAGGGAGATTGCTTGAGAAATGGGTTGTTTTTAAATATTTGCCCTAATTGCCTCTATGGTTTTAATTGGGTTTACTAAGCAATAAATGTAACTAAAAATAATAGGACATGTCCATGTGTCCTTTAAGCTCTAACAATAAGCAAGAAGTGGATAAAATATTAAAGACAACATGGGAAGCGTTGTCCAAGGCAGTTGACTTGCGTGGACCTTGGAAAAAGGCAAACAATTAGTTTGTTAGGGAGAGAAAAAAAAAAGTCTGCAAGGGCAGAGAATTCATTCATGCATGTGAAGTGGAAAGAAACAATGGTGAGCACTAGAGAAATTCCTCCAAGGGTTAGAGGTGTAAAGATAGAATTCACTCTCACACAATGTACAAAAAAATATTTGAATGATGATCAAAACTGATAGGGATCAAGCTTTAGAGTAACTGAACCAGCTGAGGAATCGTCAAAGACACCTTCTGGGTGAGAAACATTACATAAAGTAATGGCTTACTTCTAAGGTTAAATAAACTATTGTAGCATTTTTTGGTTTTGGTAAGTTAGAATAAATTAGTCCAAAAAATGTTAAGCTAGGATATGGACAAAAAGAATATTAAATAAAAATGTTAGGAAATGTTTTGATAAATATCTCCATATCAAAGAAAATGTTAGAATAGATGCCAAAAAAAATGAAGGCAAAAATAAAATGTTAGGTTAGAGAGAAAATCAAAAAGCAAAAAATAGATCATGAAACTGTTCAAGTCTAAGTGCCACTACTTTTTATTTTATTATGAAAAATAATGGTTGTGTGTAGCTTGTCATAAATGCCACAACCCATGATAGTCAAATAGTTTAATCTTGACTAGTTCAGGCTTTAAATTTCATGTTTATAGTTAGAGAATAAAGATCTAACCAAACTGTTTAATCTTGGAAGATCAGTAGTTAGGTAGAGAATAATAAGCTCATTAGTTTAATCTGAGCCCTTCAATGTTATAAGTTTAGAATTAGATAGTTTGCCTTTCAAAAGAAAAATGAAAGTAAATGGTCTACTTGCCTAAATGCACCCAATTAAGTGAAGAAAAAATGTTAGGATAAGTAAATGGTAGGTGGAAGAAAGGTTGCAGAAGTACAAAGTTGATTGAAGTATAAGCACATTTATCACACTTAATCCAATGTTTCAATGTGCAAGAGCAATTATGAAAGTGAAAATATGTTCACAAGTTGATTTCATTAACCTACCCTCATTCCATTTCACCCACGACTACTTATTTACTAATTTTCCCATTATCCCATCATTTCTTGGGAATATACCCTTTTTCCTTCATTTTCACCTTTGCTCCTTGGTTTCACACATTTTCCTAGAAAATTACCCTCCAAACCCATTCTCCCACCCAAAAACCCCTTTTTCCTAGTGTGAAACCCTTTTCCCTTGAAAAAATCACTTTCCTCTAGTAATTTCCCTAAAAACCCATAAAACCCTTCTTATCCTAACTTTTATTCCCCCTCCCATTTTATTCATCTTTAACTCTGCCATTCATATTTTTCCGAGAAAACCCTTTTAACCTATAAAGACCCCTTTAGCCTAAGTTTTGTTTCACCCCACATTATTTAACTTTCACTCCACAAATTAGCATTTTCCGATATAAAACCTTTTAACCCACCCTTGGTGCGGTTAATAAACCCCCGCTTATCTTTGCTCGATTCACCTTCGTGCAACTTCACCATGCGATAGCCATTATATCTTTCAGCCCCAGATCTAATGGTGCACAACCATATTGCGCACTCTCGATCTTCGACCTTTAATGGCCTGAGAGCATGCAAGATTCGTGGTTTTGCTCGGGCCCCTTTTGGCTACGTGGCGGTCTCACGTTAACTTGCGTGCTCTCTAAAAAATACCGCCCTTCACTCAAAAGAAGTACGATGACCTCCGAAACTGCCTCCCCGCATACGATGAAACCACTCACTGTTCACATTATGAATTTCCACACCAAAGTTAAAGTTTTGTGTTTAAACACCAAAGACCCTCGTTTTCTCTCTTTTGCCCGTTTACACAGTGAAACCCGTCTAACCCTTCCTGCGCCACCCTGAACATCTGAAACTCAATTCGACCACCAATTGCCTTGCAAACACTGCCAAGACTTTGTCTATACACTATCTTGTTCCCTAAAGCCATTGTGGCCCTCCCTACCAACCTGTGTTTTTCTTAACAATTGTTGTATTTTGCAGGTGATTAGTAGAAGACCAGAAGTTTGGATAAATAGTTTGATACTAATCTAAAAACCTGTTTACTCCAAGACTCAAAAGGAAATCCATTCAAAAGCCTTTATTCAGAAGAAAAAGACAATTATCACAGAGCAAAAGGAAACAATTTACACAGTAATGGTTAAAAAAAAGAAGAAATCATTTACACAGAGACAGTAAATGTTAAAACGGAGGAGGCAAATAAAGCATATAGTTAAAAAACAAACAGATGAAATATACAGGAAGATGATCAATATCAAACTACCAAATGTTGAGACATTTGAAAAAATAAATGATTTACTATTGAAGTACATAGTAAAAACTTGAAATGTATAGTAAAAGTAAAAGGCACAATAAAGGATATTGACAGGTCAATAAGGTTAAAGAGTATAAGATGAAAGTCTATCAGATGAAAGGTCATAAGTAAATATGACATCTAGCAGCTAATCTAACAACATTCAACTTTTGGAGGAACAGTTAGCTAGCTTCAACAATTTTTAGTTCTTTCAGTGATAATCATCAACAACACATCATCAAAATAGTGCCAGATCAACTAGCACTCTTTATTTTGATTTCATAATAATCAATTTTTTGTAAAAATAGTTTAGGATATTTTCTTAGTTCTACTGTTGTATAAATAACTCTCTTCACGAGTTATTATGGGTTGCATCCTTTAATAAGAGTGGCATCTGTGAAGAAAGGTTGCACCCTTGAAGAAGAGTGGAATCCTTAAAGACAGGTTGCACCCTTGAAGAAGAGTGGCATCCTTGAAGAAGGGTTGCACCCTTGAAGAAGAGTGCCATCCTTGAAGAAAGGTTGCACCCTTGATGAATAATTTCTGAACACTTGATGTACTTGAGTTTTTTGGAACCTTAATACAAAGAAAAGGATTTTGAATTTTGTTTTACACAGTTTTTGTTTCCTGTAAGTTTTTCCAGTAACACTCATTATGTTTTTCTGCATATTCTTATGTCTTACAGAGATAACCAAGTAGGAATAATTGTGTTTCAATCTATTCTTATAAGCTTCTGAAGTGATAATATAAAGAGAATGGATTAATGAACTGTCTACTTAATTAATACCCTTTGAATCAATAAATCATCAACATCTTTTGTAAGCATAAGCATATTCTCTTGAACCTTCTGAACATAGGTCAAATGTTTTCATACTTATGATTATTTAATTTTCTGTTTGAAAATTGTGCTAATCATATTATTTTTTGTTCCTTCTCACCACTATGCAAGCTATATCACTGTGTGAAATTTTATATTAGCCCTCTGCTTTGGTATTAATATTATTAAAAAGGTTAGGCATTACAGTGTTACATTTGTTTCATTCATTGGTCCTCCAAATTAAAACAAAGTGCCCAAAACAATTATCTTAGATGCTCTGGCATGATAGCTGACCTTTATCATCTCAAAGGTAAAACATCAATATTGTATCATTGCTGGGGATTTGAATTCCATTAAGTTTTCTTGGGGCATCGATATTCATTCTATTCCTTTAAGGTGATTAAATTTCTAGAAAGGTTAAAGTCCTTCACCTGGTGTTAGGTCCCTATATTACTAGTGTAAACCCTTATTTTTATTAGTACAACCTCCTTATTATATTGTTGTGCCCTTGTAGTCCACATATTCTTATTATTATTCCCCATAAAATCCCACTATGTTATTATTGTGCCCTTACATTATTAATGTTATGTTGGCTTTGAATATATTATGACCCCTTACGACTCTTATATATAGAAAGGAGGTCTTGTCATTTGTATCATCCAATAATTGTTCATTTGTGTAATGTAAAGGAGGTTTCCCCCCTTGAAGAGCATGAATTCTAAGGCATTGATCTATCTTTTCTATCTTTTTGTGAGGTGGTTTCATAACATTTGGTATCATTTGGATTCTAGGGTTTCGCTGCTCCAAACAAGTCATTGTGGAATTTTCACTATAGCTTTCGTTCTACAATGTTTCAGAAGCTAAAAAAAACCCATTTTAGAATAATTCGCATTGAACATGCGGTCTAAATTTCAGATTTTGTCTCACTATATTCTCAGAGATATGATTTGAGAAAGTTAGGGTTTTTGCAGACCCCTGAATTACATTCCAAACAGGTCACCTTGGGAAAATCTTCATATCTTTCTCTCTGAGCATCAGATTGAATTTTGATAAGAAGTTACAGAATGAGGACGAACTGTTGTTTTTTTGGGTATCATTTTCATACCATAAGGTTGAAACAGTGAGTCGTGGCATGTCATACAAATTCGCTCTACTGAACCAATCTATACTTAGGTCATCGTGGGAGATTGTGCACAACTCTTTCTTGGAGAATATAATTTTGATCATACTAGTGGAATTGGAAAGAGGACGCATAGGGCTACTACGGGTCACAATTTTAGAATTGGAAAATCTAAAATTACAGAGTTACAATCGTTTCAATATCGAGCTCCTAAAATCAAGAAAAGGAAATATGAGGAAGTTTGATGGAAAGGATCCGGTAAATTGGATACTATAGATGGAGCAATATTTTGAACTACATGAGGTGAAACTATTACAAAAGGTATTTATTGCATCTTCATATTTAGAACCAAATCAATTTCTATGGTATAAAGGATTGTGTTCTCATAAAGCACTTGTCACTTGGTCAATTTTCACGGAAGAAATGATAGCACATTGTGAGGATACAAAGGGTAACACCTTCTTTAGCCAATTGATAAATATAAAACAAAAATGTTTAATGACAACCACAGTGGGAGATCACTAGCCCAAATTGGCACCTTTTAAGCACACTAGATCTCATTCAGAATCTGACTTAGTTAATCCTCTGTTAGATCCTGAACAAATTATGAGAAAAACCAGTTCTAAAAGTAGAAATCAACCATATTCTTCTTCCTCTTCCACCTTGCAGTATGAAGATTTAGTATCATTTGATCCTTTTAGTAATATTCCATCTGATCCTGATTTGACACAAATACCTCCTAGGGTTTCTGAACTATTAGATAGGGGGGTTGATTTAGATTCAGCTTTCCTCATTCATTCTTTTCAAACACATCACAAACCCCCACTACCACCAGGATCGCCTAAAACTGAGTTAGACTTGGGTGTTCATTTACCTGAATACAAACCCACAAATTTCATATCCCCTACCACTTATTCATTTCCTTCCATTGTTGAATGACCTGAAGCTTTTACTTCTGAACAACTTGAAGAGACCCTCTTTGTATATTCAAACTCACTCTTTGAAACAAAAGAGGGTATTCATTCAGAGGTCCCAAATTTAGATCTTAAGACTCCTTTAAATTTATTCAAGAGATCCCCTCCTTATTCACCTCCACATAGTCACACACCCCCTCAATCAACCTCTTCTACCTCTTCTTCATCTTCTTCTTCTTCATCCACACAGACACCTCATACATCACCTTCTACTATGGCATTCTGACCTATTGTACATGCTAGATATGCAACTTTAGTCTTACCTGCTAACATCGATGCATTCCCAGTTGGGTACTTGAAATACCTTCCCAAGTATAATGGAGAAATTGGTCCCTCAGCTGATGGCCATATTCAAGCTTTTCTAGACCCTACAGACAACATGAATATCGAACAAGAAAATTTTTACATGAGATTATTTGTATAGTCACTTGAAGGAAATGTAAGAATCTGGTTTAGGCAGTTACCTATAAATTCCATTACAAATTGGGAACAACTTACAAACATATTTAAAAATAAATAGCGTGTAAAGAAAGATCCTCTTTACTTTCTGACTGAGTTTGAAGAACTTAAAAGAAACTTTGGTGAACCTGTATCATATTTTATCAAAAGGTTCAATAAAATTTATCATAAGATGCCCCCTTGATTGTAAACCCCCTGTAGCGGCAGCGAAGTCTAGGTTTTCTAAATCCTTTGACGATGATTTTGTTGTAATGCTAAGAGAGAGAACTTCAAGAACTCTTGAAGATATGCAAACAAATGCTATAGAGGTGAAATAAAATAGGGTTGCTTCAACTTCCTTGAAAGCTAAAGAGGAAAAGGCCCAAACAAAAATCAAATCTATTCAAGAGACCTCTAGTTCCTTTAGTTCTTAAGACTAAAACTGAAGATTCTAAAATAGATGAAATAACTTCTCTTCTTAGAAATCTATATAATATAATTTCCAAGATTGAGACTCAACCTAAGATAGTTCAACAAACAGTTACTTGACCCCAAAATCAAAATCAAGGTCAGTATAAAAGGAATCCACAATTACAAATTCTTCAGAGACCTAGTAATTATGAGCAGGTTCCCACTATTTTACTGAAAGATGATCAACAACCTGATGAAAATAATATGACTATTATTGAAGATATCAATAACATGGATACTTCTTCTAATCAAATAGTTATTATTCCTCTCTCACAACAAAATTAGGTTCAAGAAGATCAAGAATCCTCACCGGTTTCTAAATACGATGCCTTCTCTGAATTTTTAATTGCAAAGTTGAACAAGACATATGATCTTAGGCCTAGACCCGGCCCTAGAAGATCTCCTAAGGAGACTCCAATTATTGAACCTCATACCAAAGATGCTGAAACTCAAACAATTGTTATTCGAGCATTAAATCAGTCAACTGATACTTCTCAAAATGATAAAAATGCTTTGACTACATTTAATGTTGAAAAAGAGTTAGAAAGAATTAAAATCTCAATTCCACTTTCAGAACATTCCAAAAACCCTGGGTATAAAAATCAACTCTCCGAATGGATACAAAACACCTCAGTTGATGTTGAAAGTGATATCATTAGTCTGGAAGATGAAAAACCAACTGTTATCTTTGGTCCTAGATCGGGTATGGTAGACGCAATAGTGCCTCCTTTCTATGTAACTCTTAAGACAAATGATTCCATGTTATATAATTATATGCTTGATTCTAGGGCATGACATAACCTCATACCAAAAACTATCGTGGACCATTTGAAACTTGACATAACTAGATCCTATCATGAATTGTGCACCTTTGATTTTAAAAGGGTGTCGTGCTTAGGATTGATTAAGGATTTAGTAGTTACCCTTCCCCAAATTCCAGTGAAAGGTGTAGTGCTTGACATAGTTGTCACATATATTCCTCCCAAATTTGGAATGCTCCTTTCTAGGTCTTGTTGTGCCAAATTAGGGGGAACTCTTCAAATGGATATGTCTTATGCCACTATTCTAGTTTATGGGGGAGAAAAACTAAGGTTATATAGAGAGGTAATATTTGTGCACAGTATTTGCAAAACAGACCAGAAAAGGAACCATCATATTCATGCAATTGATCAGGATTTTGGTTGCTTTCAACTCTCTTCAAACCAAATACATGAAACTCAAGTTAAAATATAAGATGTAATTGAAAGTCCTGTACCAAATCAAACTGATGTATGTAAACTATTTTTTGATGGTTCTTGTACGAAAGATGGAGTAGGAGGTGGGGTAATTTTAGTTTCACCAGAAAAAAAGAAAATATCACCCAATCATGCAAACTCGACTTTGAAGCTACAAACAATGTGGCTGAATATGACACTTTCCTTTTGGGACTGCAATTTGCCAAAAGCTTAAAGGTTCAAAACTTAAGTGTTTTTATTGATTCAAAACTTATTGTCAAACAAGTGAGAAATATTTGCTAGACTAAGCATCCTAGACTTAGGTCTTATCGAAATGAATTTTGGAATTCAGTTGAAAATTTCTTTGATGCTTTTAATTTGACCTATATTCCAAGAGATCATAATATTCATGCAGATGCCTTAGCTGTTTCTGCTAGTTCATTTAAAATTCCTATTTAGACCTATGTACTCTATCAAATGCAAGTCAAGTACAGACCATCCATGCTAGACAATCTAAAACAATGGCGGATATTTGAAGATGATGAACATTTGAAATCTTCTATAGATTATAGATGAATTTTTAGTTCTACAAATTGATGAAGATAGAACATAGATAAATCAAAATACAAATGGAAATGATACTTCAAATTTCATTTCAAAAATTGCTTATCATGACATTGTTCAATTGTCTAACAATTTTATTCCCAAAGGCCTCATTCCTTTAGAAAAATTGTTTGATCAAAATGATGTCCTTCAAAACCCTCAATCCATTTCTTCACAAGATGACATAGAAGAAATTAATATTGGAACAAATGATGACATTAAAAACATCAGAATCCGTGCATCTCTAGATCCTGAGATCAAATCTCAATATCTTAAGTCACTTCAAAATTATAAGGATGTTTTTGCATGGACCTATGCTGATATAAAAACCTATGATACTTCATTAATACAACATAAGATTCCTTTAAATCCAGAAGCAATTCCTTATCAACAAAAACTTAGGAGGACTAATCCAACTCTTCTACCAACTGTAGAAATGAAAGTTAAGAAAATGCTAGATTTCTAGATCATTATCCCACTTAGATATTCTAATTGGGTTGCAAATTTAGTTCTTGTTGGAAAGAAGAATGGAGAAATTAGACTCTGTGTGGACTTTAGAAATTTGAACAAATCATCATCAAAGGATAGCTATCCTTTGCCCAAAATGGATCGGTTACTTCAAATGGTTTCAAGAGTGCAAAGATTTTCTATGCTTGATGATTTTTTAGACTATAATCAGGTAAATGTTAATCCAACAAATAGAGAGAAGACAACCTTTACAACACCCTGGGGTACATTCATGTATGCTAGATTGCCATTTGGCTTAACTAATGCTGAAGAAACATTTCAGAGAGCTATGGATGTAGCTTTTGTGGGTCAGGTAAATAAATTTGTGGTCATTTATCTTGATGACATAACTGTTTTTTTCTAAATCTGATCAGAAACATCTAAAGCACTTGATGAAGGTTTTTGACAGGTGTAGAAAATTCAGAATATCATTGAATCCTAAAAAGTCTTTGTTTGCTACCAAAGAAGGAAAATTGTCAGGCCATATAATTTTAGAAAAAGGAGTGGTGATTTATCTCAAGTGTGTGTCTACCATTAAAACATTGACCTTACCTACAAACAAGAAGAAGATTAAAGCTTTTCTAGGCAATATTAAATTTTTAAGGAGATTCATCCCAAATTATGCTGAGATTGTAAAATATATAACTGATATGATCTAAAAAGATTATGAAGTTAAATGTATTTCCTCTTCTAGGCATGCATTTGATCATATCAGGAAAGCTACCTCTAAAGCTCCCACCTTGGCCAGCACTGATTACACTAAACCATTCAGGGTCTTTTCTTTTGCCTTAGAAGCAACCCTTGTTGTTGTTCTACTACAAAAGAATGAAGATTCCCATGACCAATCCATAGCCTTTTTTTGTAAGGTTATGAGATATGTTGAGCTTAAGTATGACATAATTGAGAAGAAAGACTATGCCCTTTTTCAAGCCCTAAAATCATTCAGGATGTATGTCCTACATTCTCATGTTACTGCTTATGTTCCTAATAATGCTATGAAAATCATTTTAACGCAACCAAACACTGATGGAAAGAGAGGTAGATTGATCACTCAAATACTGGAGTTTGATCTAACTATCAAAATTATAAATCTAGTAAAAGGCCAAGGATTAGCTAAGATTCTAGCTAAATCCAACTGTAAGGTGCTCGGAATCAATTTTATTTTAGAGATACAAGGGAAGAATCCACAAGAACCTTCTCAAAATTTAGATAAGAAGAATACACAAGAACCTTCTGTCCTTGTACAAGGGTAGAATCCACAAGAACATTCCCTTCATTGTGAAGAGGAGAATCCATAAGAACCTTCCATTCATCCTGAAGAGGAGAATCCACAAGAACCTTCCCTTCATCCTGAAGAAAATAATCCAAAAGAACCTTTACCTTCAGATCAGATCCACCCTTTATACATTGATGACAAATTTCTGTTGTCAGATTGGTACGAAGACATTGTAAATTTCTTGATCCACTTTGAATCTCCAGCATCATTCTCCAAAAGCCAGTGTAAAACTCTCAAACTTAAAGTTGTCAAGCACTATATCATAAATGAAAATTTTTACTATAAAGACCCACTAAATATTTTATTATTATGTTTAACAGAATCAGAAACTGAAGGAATCATTGACCAGTTTCATACAAGATTTTGTGGAGGACATTATGCTTGGAGAGCAACAACATATAAGATATTAACGGGAGGAATTTATTGGCCAACATTGTTCTTACAAGTAGGATAAAAGGTAAGAGGTTGTGTTCCTTGTCAAATGTTTGTTGGTAAGAAAATATTAGCAGCTCTTCCACTGGTTCCATCAATAGTCTCAGAACCTTTTCTCTAATGGGGATTAGATTTTGTTGGAGAGATTCATCCCACTTCAAGTGATCAGCATAGATGGATCCTCACTACAACAAAATGATTCACTAAATGGGTGGAAGAAATTCTAGTGAGAAATGTTATTGATTCAGTAGTAATCAAATTTATTGAATAGAAAATATTATCTAGATTTGATTGCCCAACTCAAATTGTTACTGATAATGCAGCAGCTTTTTCTAGCGTTAAAATGATTGAGTTTTTCTAGAAATATCAGATTTTGTTACTTCATTCAACTCCATATTACCCACAAGGTAATGGTCTTGCAGAATCCTCCAATAAAAGTTTGGTAAAGGTAATAAAAAAGATTCTAGCAGATCATAAAAAGAGCTTGGACTCTAATTTAATTTATGCAGTATGGGCAAACAGAATTACTCCAAAGAGATCTACTCGAAAATCTCCTTTCAAGTTAGTTTATGGGAAAGATGCAATCTTCCCTACCAATTTGGCCTTCCTTGTTTTAAAATTCAAACAGAATTACTCCAAAGAGATCTACTGGAAAATCTCCTTTCAAGCTAGTTTATGGTATTCCTGTAGTATTCAACAGATGAACCTGATGATTTTCAAGGAGAATAAATTAGATTATTGAACTAAATGAAAACATAGATGCAATTCAATACAAATTGAAAAAGTATTAGAATGATGAAGACCCTGTTTGACAGAAGAGCTAGGGAAAGGGACTTCAAGGAAGGTGATCTAGTTCTAAGATGGGATTCCAGGAGAGAAGAAAAGCGAAAACATGGCAAGTTTAAAAACTTGTGGTTTGGACGTTTAGAAATTTGCTGAAGTAAAGGGAAACAACACTTTTGTGCTACAAAATCTTGAGGGGCATTATTCCACTTATCCTGAAATGGAAGGCTTCTCAAACATTACATTCAACATTGAGAAGTTGAAGTAGATTTCATTAATACCATTATAAAAACTCTGGTTTCTTTACTTTTAAAGCTATTAGTGTGATTTTTTACAGCAAAAGATTCCATAGCTCAAGGAGAAGACACATGGATCTACAGTTTCTCTGCATTCTATAGGAGAAAGCAGTTCCCAAATGGAGCCAATGTTGTAGAATTTTTTGGTTTTAGTAAAGTTATAATAAATTAGTCTAGAAAATGTTAAGCTAAGATATGCATAAAAAGAACACTGAATAAAAATGTTAGGAAATATTTTGATAAATATGTCCATATCAAAGAAAATGTTAGAATAGATGCCCTAAAAAATGAAGACAAAAATAAAATGTTAGGATAGAGAGAAAATAGAAAAGAAAAAAATAGATAATGAAAGTGTGCAAGTCCAAGTGCCACTACTTTTTACTTTATTATGAAAAATAATGGTTGTGTGAAGCTTATCATAAATGCCACAATCCATGATAGTCAAATAGTTTAATCTTGACTAGTTCATGCTTTAAATTTCATGTTTATAGTTAGAGAATACAGATCTAGCTAAACTGTTTAATCTTGGTAGATCAGTAGCTAGGTAGGGAATAATAAGGAGCTCATTAGTTTAATATGAGCCCTTCGATGTTATAAGGTTAGAATTAGATAATTTTCCTTTCAAAAGAAAAAGGAAAGAAAAGGGTCTCCTAGCCTAAATGCACCCAATTAAGTGAAGAAAAAATGTTAGGATAAGTAAAGGGTAGGTGGAAGAAAGGTTGCAGAAGTACAAAGTTGATTGAAGCATAAGCACATTTATCATGCTTAATCCAATGTTTGAATGTGCAAGAGTAGTTATGAAAGTGAAAAGATGTTCACAAGTTCATTTGGTTAACTTCCCCTCATTCCATTTCTCCCCCCACTACTTATTTACTAATTTTCCCATTATCCCATCATTTCTTAAGAATATACCCTCTTCCCTTCATTTTCACCTTCGCTCCTTGGTTTCACACATTTTCCTGGAAAATTACCCTCCAAACTCATTCTCCTACCCAAAAACCCCTTTTTCCTAGTGTGAAACCATTTCCCCTTGAAAAAATCACTTTCCCCTAGTAATTTCCCTAAAAACCAAAACCCCCCTTATCCTAACATTTATTCCCCCCTCGACTTCATTTAACGTTAGCTCTGCCATTCATATTTTTCTAACAAAACCATTTTAACCTATCTATACCCCTATAGCCTAAGTTTTGTTTCACCCCACATTATTTAAATTTAACTCCGCAATTAACATTTTCCCGATATAAGACCTTTTAACCCACCCTTGGTGCGGTTAATAAACCCCTGCTAATATCTGCTCGATTCACCTCTGTGCGACTCCACTACGCGATAGCCATTAGATCTTTCACCCCCAGATGTAATAGCACATATCCATTTTGTGCGCTCCTGATCTTCGACCTTTACCGGCCCGAGAGCATGCAAGATTTGTGGTTTTTCTCAGGCCCCTTTTGGCTATGTGGTGGTCTCACATTAATTCATGTGCTCTCCAAAAAATACCGCCCTTCACTCAAAAGTAATGTGATGCCCTTCGAGACCACCTCCCCGCGTACGATGAAACCACTCACTATTCACATTATGAATTTCCGCACCAAAGTTAAAGTTTCCCGTTTAAATGCCAAAGACTCTCATTTTCGCTCTTTCGCCCGTTTACACAGTGAAACCCGTCTAACCCTTCTTGCACCACCCTGACCATATGCAACTCAAGTTGACCATTGATTACCTTCCAAACACCGCCATGACTCCATCTACACACTATCATGTTCCCTGAAGCCATTGTGGTCGTCCCTGCCAACTTGTGTTTTTATTAACAATTGTTGTTTTTTGCAGGTGATTAGCAGAAGGCCAAAAGTTTGAATAAACAGTTTGATACTAATCTAAAAACCTGTTTACTCCAATACTCACAAGGAAATACATTCAAAAGCCTTTATTAAAAAGAAAAAGACAATTATCATAGAGCATAAGGAAACAATTTGCACAGTAATGGTTAAAACAAAGAAGAAAGCATTTACAGAGAGATAGTAAATGTTAAAACATAAGAGGCAGATAAAGAATACATTTAAATGACAAACATATGAAATATAAAGGAAGATGGTCAATATCCAACTACCAAATGTTGAGACATGTGAAAACTAAATGATCTATTTTTGAAATACACAATAAAAACTTGAAATGTATAGTAAAAGTAAAAAGCACAATACAGTATATTGATAGGTCAACAAGGTTAAAGAATATAAGATGAAACTCTATCAGATGAAAAGTCATAATTAAATATGACATCCAGTAGATAATCGAATAGCATTCATCTTTTGAAGGAACGCTCAGCCAACTCCAACAATTTTCAGTTTTTTCAGTGATAATCACCAACAACACAACATCAAAATAGTGCCAGATCAACTAGCACTCTTTATTTTGATTTCATAATAATCTATTTTTGTAAAAATAGTTTAAGATATTTTCTTAGTTCTACTATTGTATAAATAACTCTCTTCATGAGTTATTATGGGTTGCACCCTTGAAGAATAGTGGCATCCTTGAAGAAAGGTTGCACCCTTGAAGAATTGTGGCATCCTTGAAGAAAGGTTGCACCCTTGAAGAAGAGTGGCATCCTTGAAGAAGGGTTGCACCCTTGAAGATGAGTGGCATCCTTGAAGAAAGGTTGCACCCTTGATGAAGCATTTCTGAACACTTGATGTACTTGACTTTTTTGGAACCTTAATACAAAGAAAAGGATTTTGAATTCTGTTTTACACAATTTGTGTTTCCTATAAGTTTTTCTAGTAACACTCATTATGTTTTTCTTCATACTCTTATGTCTTATAGAGATGACCAGTTTGGAATAATTGTGTTTCAATCTATTCCTATAAGCTTCTAAAGTGATAATCTATAAAGAGAATGGATTAATGAACTGTTTGTTTAATTAATTCCCTCTAAATCAATAAATCATCAACATCTTTTCTAAGCATAAGAATATTCTCTTGAACCTTCTGAACATAGGTCAGAGGTTTTCATACTCATGATTATTTAATTTTATATTTTTAAATTGTGATAATCATATTATTTTTTGTTCCTTCTCACCACTATTCAAGCTATGTCTTTGTGTGAAATTTTATCAGTGTTACATCTGTTTCATTCATTGGTATCCAAATTAAAACAAAACCCCCAAATAATTATCTTAGATGCTCTGGCATGATAGCTGACCATTATCATCTCCGAGGTACAACAAAACCCACTAGAAGCTTCTGTATTGAAGAACCTATAGGTTTGGGAAGAGTCGATCAAGTGCTTGTGAGAACTGTTGAATCACTAGGAGCTACCTTGGGGTTGAAGCTCTCGTACTTGACTCACTTTTGAACCATATGGAGAGTTGATTTCTTACCCATTAGTATTTTTTCCATTGATGAACCTTCCCTTGATGTGGACACTCTTCTCCTGAAATTAAGCTCAGGTCCTCTATACTATGATACCCTGGCATGGATGATGATTTTGTCTCAAGAATATAAGGAGATGGAGTGGATTATCTTGTAGCAAGTGGATGAAGGAAGAGTGGCCTTGTGACATCCTATTTCATTTGTCCATATTATTTAATGTTTCCTCTCAAAGAAACTCCACCTAGAACAGTCTAATCTAGCTTAGGGGTGACAACTACAAGTAATAATTGTTTTAGCTTGTATTTGGTTGCGTGGAGAGTTATATTCCCACTCTTAGTTGTAAAACCCCTTACAAGATAAGTATATACCCATGTTCCATGTTTGTTCCTCTTATTTATTTGTTTATTGTGTTGAAACAATACAATGTTAATGACGAGGGTGGTGTTTTCTATATGAAGAAGAATGCCACTATTTTATATACAGGTTGTATGGAATGCTTATTTTTCCTATGAAATGGATTATTGTGCATGAATGTGCTAATATTAAAATAACTTAAATGTACCTAGACATGAAGGGATTAGAATCCCTGTAAATGAGTAATTTATTTATTTTTGTTGACCTGTTGGTATATATGGTCACTATGATATTGATTGACACATGTTGATAATAAGGAAATTTATTTCATGTGCAGGAGTGTTCGATAAAAAATTTCATAGGAATGGGTTCTTGTAGTTGTCTAAGTCTACAAATTGGTTAGAGTGGCTTGTGTATGAAGACATAGAACAATCTCTACTAGTCACATGAATGCTTGCCTTACAAATGTCTTAGATACTAGGCAATTTTTCACCCATAAGATCAGGGGAGGGACAATTTTATATGTATGTATTTGTTATGTGGGCTAGAGTTTAAGGGGGGCTTATAAAACTATATGTATGCTAGACGAATTTGGGAATAGAACCACCACTACCAAGACTTGAATTAATTTCCCAACTTGTATATGTATATATATAATAGTCATGAGGGAAGAGTCCCTTGAAAAACATCGGATTCAAATAATTTTTCACAACGATCATGTAAGGCTGAGTGGCAGAGGCCTCCGTGAAATGGAACTTAAAATTTGCAATGTATAAGCTTGGGGGTGTCGATGATATGGAAATGTGGTTCATCGTTGGATCACATCAATGATAACACAAATTTAATGGTGGATTGAAAACGCCATCATATGACGGGGATCCAATAGCGGACCTCCCCCCACCCCCAACTTATTCATACTGAATGAGTTAAGACCATGCATACCATTAGTCGGGAATAAATGAGACAGGTTATTATTATCTTGTTTTTTATCTTAAGTGTTGTTTTTTTAAACCACTCCAACATTTTTATGTAACTTTTCTATATTTGAGTTTTGATTTAAAACTATAAATTGCCTTCATTTTTGTGAAGAAGGGGTTCTGAGCAACAAGCCTTTTGGTTTGCACTACTGTAGCTGAAAAGAAATCTTAATAAAAATAAGATCAACTCTAAATTTACTTATCAACATAGTTAATGTGTATCAGACACTACTATATGTATGATGATGCTATGTTTATGAGTTGAATTACTATTTTATTTCAAGTTTGTCATGTATGTTATTGTATGTGATTGAACAATTATCACTATTGATGTGTTTTAATCGAAATATTTTAAGTATATAGATGAACAATGATATACGATATGTATAGTGAATTATATCAACTAATTTAATTAACTATTTAATTAAATTAGTTATCATTACTCGTTTTATATTCATGAATGATATGATGATCTACATTATCATATTATAAGTGAAAATTTTTTAGGTCACTTATATATAAGATACATTGTCTCGAGATAGATATTGTAAGGATTTTAATTATATTTATTTCTCTATTTTATCTAGATTCATCAATCTTCACACCTATATATCTTCCATCCATTTTTTATATATCTTTTAAAGGGAAATTGTTCCCATGAACCCAGTCAGAGCCACCATCCTAATCAGAAAAGGATATTCTCTAAGTTCCCGACAGAGTGGTTTTCCCTAATGTTGAGGACGAGATTTTTGAGCCTTCAATAGATACCCAAACTTGTAGAAGATGTTTTTTGTTTAAAATTCCACCACTTTATGCTCAGTTGCTTCTTTGATTGCCTTTCTCTTAGCCCACTTTGTCAAGTAATTAGTGCACACAATGATGTACTTTTTTTATTATCACAAAAAAATGATCATATGGCCATAATGAACTACATGGATCGAAGTACACCATGTAGGACCAATTTTACCATAGTAAAATTGCTTTCGCTGTGATAAATTACTTAATAGACCACATTTGTTAAGTCATTTATAATTAAACCCATGAAGAATAATTAAAATAATCATTATTTGTTTATTATTCCTTAACTGTATTTCTTGAGATGATAAATAAATTATTTATTTATTTAATTTATATCTAATAAATTTAAAATACTTTTTCCCTCCAAACCAAATATAATAAAATATTCTAAATGGTTATTTCTAGAATAGGGGTTAATAATATTTTATTATTGCTCATTATTCAAGGATAACCTAATATTTTATTATAGATAGAAGGGTTTTCCATTCATTATTCACTTTCAATTATTTTCATTGTTGCAGTCACTGTTGCATCTCTGATTATTATCACTGTCATGCACCATTTTTCTTTTCCATTTGAGTTCTCATTGAGCTCAAACATTTTATTTGCTGGATTTACACATTGTAGAGGAGAGAGACTCTATAAAAGCTAAAGACATGTGAGGATATCCAAGAACCCATCCCATAGAAGGGGACTAACATTATTTGTTCCCTTCATAGGTGTTGTTTAATAGAATATATTCTTTATATATATGGTTTTCATTGGATTATTGGAGTTACTTGCGCTTGTTAGGGTTGTTGGTCATCCACAACCTTAAGTGATTTCTTTTCGTACACATTCAAGAAGAAAACACAATAACATTTCCTCTCTTGATGGTGGATCAATTGGCTCAATGAAATTGATGCCCCACTTTTCAAAAGGATATAAGGCTACTTGAGGTTGTAGGGGAATTTCATCCCTGGGTGTGAGTTTTATCATCCTTTGGAACTGATCACATCTACTAGTATATTGCCTTGCATCTTGATGTAATGTGGGACAATAGTAACCAACTTGTAAAACTTTAAAGCTTATTCTTTTTTCATAAAAATGACCTCCACAATGACCATCATGACATGATGAGAGGATGCCAAAGAACTGCTTCTCTCTTACACATCTCCTCAAGCTTTTATCTGGTCTCAATCTAAAAATATTGCCCCCAATCCAAGTGAAGAGCTTTTCCTTACAATATTGCTTTTCTCCCTGGATGATAAATGAGGAGTGAATCTCATAGCAACCAAGTAGTTTTCTATGTCAGAAAAACAAGGAGAAAACACTGATATAGAAAATAGGTTCTCATATAGCAGTTGATCATCCACCATCTCTTCATTACCTGTAGGAAATGTTAACCTGGACAAAAAATCTACAACTAGGTTTTCCTTCCTCGGTTTGTCAATAATAGTTAAATCAAACTTTTGTAACAATAACAACCACCTAATTATCCTAGCATTAACATCATGTTTTTTGATAAAATATTTAATGGTTTCATGATCAGTATGAACAAAATTTTGGTACCTAGCGATATAGTGCCTAAATTTGTTTAAAGAATGTACTACAACTAAGAGATTTTTTTTCAGTGATAGTGTAATTCATCTCAACTTCAAAAAAATTATTACTAATGAACTTATCCTCTACTTGTCCCAAGGCTCCCCCCCACAATTTTATCTGATGCATCAGTATGGATATGGAAACGCAATGCCTAGTTGAGACCTCTTAGGATGGGTGTAGTGGTCAAATTTTCTTTCAACACTTAAAGGGCCTCTTGACAACTGTTGGTCCAACAAAAATATCAATCTTTGCTAGTAAACCAAACAAAGGTGAAGCAACTTTACTAAAGTCTTGGATAAATCTCCTAACACATTTTTTCTTTTGAGGGGTAGAGACCCTTTTGATGATGGCAATTTTGTTTGGGTCTACCTATATCCCTTCATTGGATATGAAATGGCCAAGGATAGTCCCCTCATTCAAAAGTAACTCACATTTCCCATGGTTTAGAGAGAGATTCATTTCACTGCATTTCTTTAAAACCTTGCATAGATTGGAGAAAGCTTATTGGAAGTCACATCCATAAGGAGTGAAATCATCTAGGTATATTTCAGTAGAGTCATGAACCAATTCAACAATAATAATCAAAACTACCCTCTGCAAAGTAGCAGGGGAATTGCACAAACAAATGGAAGAACTAAATAAACAAAGGTACCCCAAGGACATATGAGTGTGTTCATATATGGGACTTCGGGTCTAATCTGGATTTGATCGTATCCACTAAATCCATCTAGGAAGGAGAAAAATTTCTTCCCTGCAAGGCCATCTGGGAATTGATTAATGAAGGGCAGAGGAAAATAGTCCTTATTTGTATCCTTGTTGAGTTCCTGATAATCTGCATAGATTCTCCACTTCCCATTCTTCTTAGGAACTAATACAAGAAGTGACATCCATTCAGTATTTGATTGGGTATATGAACCATGCATCTAGTATGTTCTGCATTTCTTCTTTCACAGAGTCCTAAAGAGTTGGGTTCATCCTCCTCAGGGGTTGTCACACAAGCTTGCATCCCTCCTAGATGTAAATATGGTGAGTACAAACCTTTGGGTGCACACCTTTCATTTCCTTATAGTCCCAAGCCAAAGCAACGAGGTGTTTCCTTAGCACTTTGCACAAATTTTCTTCTTGTTTGGTCAAGAGAGAAGGCTTGATATTTAATGTTTTGGATGGGCCAACATATACAATATTGACATGTTATGGACTTGAGTCAATAGGGCATAAATCATCTCATGGATTACTCCCATATTCTTTCATCAACACATCAATTGGTATGGGAGAGAGAGGTTGATTATGAAGAATATGGTCAATGAGATCATCTTCACCAGGTTTCCCCCTTCCTGTAATAATGTCCAAAGTCAATATTGGGTGGAGGGTGGTGTAGTAAAATTCATATTCTTCCTCCTATTGTAGCCACAAGGGTAAGTCATGCTCAATATAAGGTTGGCCAGAAGGATATAATACCAACTGTTTAGACAATGTCCACTCTTAATGGTCATGTTTTGAGCCCTACAACTAATGCAAGCATCAACAATGGCTAACCATGGCCTTCCCATGATGAGAGGATAGCCATTAATATTGGTTTTAGGTTGGAGAACCAAGAAATCAGTAGGATACTCCCAAGAGTCAATGGACACCGTAACATCTTCAACAACTCCCTCAGGAGCTACTATGGATCTATCTACAAGCTACAACACTGTGGTGGTATTTCACAAAGCCCCTTGGAGGTTTAGCTTTAACATGGTTTCCTTAGTCATCACATTGATTGTAGCCCCAAGAACAATCAAGGTGTTAGGGAATATAAGGCCATCAATGTGCACATCTGCTATAGGGCTTCTTTGGTTTATATATTTCGAGAATATTTCCCAACAAAATTTATGGTGGGGGTGTCTCTTTTTCTTCTTCTAGGATTTTTGAAACATTTATCCTTGATGATATTATTATAGATGGGAACATCTTTAATATCCTAGAGAAGGGGTATTTTAACACACAAAATATTCAATTCTTCCTGAAGTTTAACCTATTCTGGGATGTGCTAGCTAAGGTGGATGAGTCTCTCAGGAAAGGGAGATGGATTGATTTGAGGAACACTCTCTTCCTAAAACTCTTAAGGTGGAGAAGGCGGGTGGTTATCTCGAAGCACTCTCCTAGACAAAAGGTTGATCTCCTATATTTCCACAACATATGTAGACCTATTGTGCTTGCTTGTTGTTTAGGTTCATATTTGGTTGCGTAGGAATTTGAGGTTGCTTAAGTTGAGTAGGATGAGTGAGTTGTGGTTGAGGTTAGGGTGGTGGTAGTAAAGCAGGAGGTTAGTTAACTTGAGGCCACCATTATTGTGATGGTTTTCCCCATTGAGAAGGTTAGGGTGGATATGGATGAAAAGGATGGTTGAGAGATTGAGGATGATATTGAGGACCATAAGGCCAGGAAGGAGGTGTGGTTCAGGATGGGTGAGTGGAAGAGTACCAAGGTTGCAAGGGTGCATTCTGATTTGGATTATAATAAGAGTAGTGTGCACCTTACATGCCTTGTTGATATAGAATAGTGCCTTGAAGTCTTCTTTTATTGATGAAACAAAGTTTCTCTAACTCGCCTTCTACTCCCTAGTATACAAATTTTAGTCCTGGAAAAGAAGGCACTTGTCTGTTGCATGCTTTTCTTCACAGACTAAGTAGACCTTTATGACATTCAATGGGCAATCATTCTTAGGATTTATTTTGGTGAATAGAGGGTAGGAAATAGCTAATTCCCTTTATGCCTCCTCTTAATTTCTTTTGATTTGCATGGCATCCATTTGCATTGCAAAGGTATGAAAAATTTCACTCCTCAACTCCTCCAACATGTAACCTATCTCATTCCTAATGGATGTTGTGGAGGGAGAGGGATTGACCAAGCCTTGACTAGCCCTACACTTCTTCTTGGAAACCTTAGAGTGGTTCTTGAACATAGTTTTAATGTCATCATAGGATAATTGATAGATATCTTCTCCATACAACATGTTGAGGGTTTCCAACATATCTCCCTTATCTCTCTGAGAAGAACTAGTTTGAGTTATTCAAGATCAAATAGTGCTCCTATAATTGAGTTTAAATCTCTCCTCGTAGTCTTCTAGGGATTCATCAAGTCTAAGATTCATCCTAAAGATTTATTCCTTGGTTTCTTTGGACCTATAACAGTTTTTGTACTTTCTATTGAAGGCATGTTGCATTTGGGTCTAGGTAGTGATGTTACCCCCAGGCAAACCCATAAGCCAATACAAGGCTACATCTTTAAGGGTAGAGTGGAATAACTTCAACTTTTTCTCATCATATGCATAGTCATAGGTCCTATAGACAACAAAAAATTAAAACATGAAGGTATCATGATCCTCAAAGGTTAATAAATGGAAGTGGAGAAGGGAAGTAGGTCTTATGTTCTTCATTCTAGCCTCTCCATTCGTATCTTTGACACAAAAAACTTCATTGTCCCTGTTTTCAACCATATCTTAGGTAGGTAAAGTGGGATCTTCTTATCCCCGAATATGTTCTTCAAAAAGTCCAGGTTGCTCACCTAGAGGGTCTTGTAACTCCCCTGTAGTTAGAGAGGGAAGCTCACAGTCATCGAACAAGAGTGATTATTGACTATTTGAGGGTGTGGGGGTTTTTGGTAAGAATTTTCCTTGATTATCCCTACTCCTATGAGGCATGAAAGTTTTTTTTTTTTTTTTTTTTACTTTTTGAAATCTATACACAAAATAGAAAACAATGCTTAAGAAAACACAACATCTACTTAGACACTTCCCTGGCAATGACACCAAAAAGTGGTGAGCCTTGGTATTTAAACAAGAATGTAGTAACTTCCAAGGGATCATCAACTCAAATTATCAACCCAACATTCATACAAACCTTGAGGTGACAGTGCTACATGCACAACATATAGGATTCCACTCATGTCACCCTTAGTTATGACATTAGATCAAAAGATTCTTAGAGACCCTTCCTCCTAGTGAATTAGAATGAAATTTTACTGATAAAGGTATAATTGGAAATTGCTTCTAGCTATGAAAATAGAAATTCCATTGAATCAACATGTAAATGTAGAAAATATTGTAGATTCACAAGCTCATGTAATTTACTAAAACAAGAGACAAGAATCTACTTCTACTCCTTACGGCGGAAGCCCATAAATATTGAGAAAACAATAATGAATAGAGGAAGAGAACCAAAGGCACATAACACAATAAATATACAGGGAAAGCCATAGCTCAAAACCCCACTATCTATTTTGTATTAATCCATAAAATCAAGATAAAATTAAAATTCTTTTTCTCTCTAGAACAATCCCAGGACTCATCAAATTCAATCTCCAACTCATAAGCAAGCTCAAGGCCAAAGCTTAGCCAGTTGACAAGCTCTGCAAGTCTCTATTCCAATGTGTAATTCCTATAAAGGATAGCTTGTATTTAAAGGGAAATAAAGCCTCTAAAAATCGCGTAATCTCTCAAGGATTAGTTCCTGATTGCATGCACTATCAATGCAACTCAGAAAAATCTAAAACAAATAGTACATTTTCCCTACACTCTAGTCTCAACTGGGTCTTTCTCAAAATCAACATGCATGAGTTTCTGATGGTGGAATCTTTAGTTAACTAGAGTAGCACTAATTAGGTTACTAGTTCGCAACTGATTATTTACTCACTATTAGTTCCTGAAACTAATTGGAACTAATTTAACTGGACTTAACTCAATAGACTGAGTTAACTAATTACAAATCATTCATAACTCATCCTGAACTCCTATAAGTTAGGGAGAACATATACATGTCTTATAAAAGACTTCCAATTCAAATTTCCTAAATTAATTAAGTCAATTAGACTTAATTAATTATTTTCAAATTTCTATGAGAAAAGAATTCTATTTTAATTCATAGTTTCATTCAAGGACAAATTAAACCGGAATTTCTTGTTGCCATTTCTCAACACTCCCTCTCAACAAGAAACGGATTATCCACTACATGATCTCGTCTCTATGAAATTGGAATTTACATCTTGCCAATGCCTTTTTCAAGATGTCTACATCTTTCTCCTCTGTGGGAATGTAATCTAACAACATGATCCAGCTCAATACACAATCTCCGAGATAATGGTACTGGATATCTATATGCTTGGATTGATCATGAAAAATTGGGTTTTCAGAGAGTTTGATAGAACTTTAATTATCACAGGAAATTGTTGTCGGATCCATCTGCTCACCAAACAAACCAACAAGATCTTCCTCATCCAGATAGCCTCACACACTACTTGACTTGTAGCCATGTACTCTGACTCTGTGGAACTGAGTGCAACTGATCTTTGTTTCCTACTGTACCAATAAATTGTAGTTGAGCCAATACTAAAGATCCCTCTTGATGTGATATTCTTGTCAGGTGGACTCCCCGCCCAATATGCATCAGTGAAGCCTTGAAGCTTCACTCCCTTTGTCCATCTATACCTCAACCCAAACTAAGTGGTTCCTATGAGGTATCTCAATACATGCTTCGCTGCCTTCCAATACATCTTGGTAAGCCTAACCATCGCTTGACTAAGCTGGTTAACTGCATAACACATATCTAGTCGTGTGTTCACCAAATAAATGAGTGAACCCACAAGCTTCCTACAAACAATAGCTTCCACTACTTCTCCTAAAGTAGCATCCTCCTTCCTCCAGTTACCAGCTAGAGGAGTCTCCATAGGTTTTCTTCTCTCCATGCAAAATCTCCTAAGTATTGTTGGGCCTCTAGTTTGTCATTATTATTATCACTCTTTAAGGCCTATTTCATCCATTTCTACCATTCTTTATCATGTCATTTATCATACTTTATCATATAATTCTATTTTATAATTATTTATGCTCTTATGGATAAATATTATTTCTTCTCCTCTATTTTTAATAAATTGATGATTATTATGCCAATGATGGTTTATTAATATTTTTGTTTAACATCAATCACCATTTTTGCCTCCAAGATATTTTCCAGATTGCAGATTTGATCTCCAGCTCATCATTAAATAGACCAACTCAGAAATTCGCTAGAATAATAAGTGACAATTTTGCGTTGGACATTTCGGGCAAATGGAGAAGAATCTGGAAAATCGGAAACATGGGTTTTGTCCAGAATAGATCAAGTTAGTTTTATAATTAGCATTTTTCCCAAATTCAGTCCATGTTAAGAGAAACAAAAGGTTCTCTGAAGACGATTTTCTCATATTAGTTGTTTCTTCCATTTTCCAAATTATCTTAGTTGCAATACCAAATTCGACCTGTTCTTGTTGAATGTTGATAGAGAGATATTTCAGATAGGATATTGCTAATCAATTTGTTGTGAAAAATCCATTTTTTTAATGGGAATCATATTGTAATCATCTCGGTTGTAACTTCTCTTTTCTCTCTATGTATTTAAATGAGAACAGAGATCAAAGAGGGATATAGATAATTAGTGATAGATAGGATAGGATAGGATAGGATAGGATAGGATAGGAGGAGAGGGGATAATGGAGAGATTTAGCTTTTCGCTTGGGACCTCAATTGTAATTTCAATATACATAATTTTTTTTTTCTAAGTAAAACTATTCTATTAATATGAGACAAAATATAATTACAGTGAGGCTCGGGCCTCAGTAGTGTTGAGCATCGTTCATAAAAAATATGACTCTCTAACCTTGACTGCCCCAACAATGGGGAAACTAGTCCATGAAAGCAAAAAACCCACATAGGGGATATCATTTTTGACCAAAAACATATCAGACATTGCATAAACATAATCAGAAAACACAGACATAACCGAAATTGCCTAGTCATAAAAAAAGCATCCACTTGGCAGAAGGGCAACACTTGGCTACCAAGTGTTGAAACTAGAGGTTGTCTGGGGCTTGTTCTTCCTCGATCAGACACGCGTATTGATACCAATCATCCTCTTCTGCTGATGTGCCACTGCCTCGAGCTGGATGGGCACCCGCGGTGCTGCCCGCACCTACATGCGGTCCGAATGTGTCTCCCGATCTGCTTCCTGAAGCCTACATGTTGCTAATTCTACCTTTAGCATCCTGTTGACTACCAACCAACTCTTTGCCATGCAGGGTGGCAACATCTTCGTTGAGTTGTTGTTTTCCTGGGTTGTGATTTCATCTGTTTCATTTTGCTTCCCTTTGATGCTTAAAATTGTGCTTAGGTGGAGCTTCCGGTGGGTCGGTTTCTTCAAAGAATGTGATAGTGACAGTGGTTGTGATTACAGGTCGATGCAGGGTGCTGTGAAAATGGAATTGCATTGTATGGGGAGCTGGGTGCAGAGAAATGGGAAAATTGGCTATATGGAAAGCAACATCCCTCCTCCCTACACCTTGGAGTTGAGCTCTTCCCCTTCCATTGCGGGTGTCGGGATACTGGCCAGAGAAGGAGCCATAAGGATTGGGAATGTCAGTTGAAGTGGACGAGGAGACAGAGTCTTGGCTGGGTGTTGTAGGAGGGTGGATGCTCCCACCACGAATGCCCCCTCTCCTGCTCCGCATTCGATTGTGGATGTGAGCCATGGTAGGATTCAAAGCAAGGCTATTAGTGGGGAGGTTGGTGGAGTGACTGCATAGAGATTGAGTGAAGGAGGTCTGAGCAAGAGCTAAATTGCAGAGCCTGGTATGGGAGAAGTGAAACCTGTTGCCAAGGTCTATATATCTAAGTAGCTAGTAACAACTTCCCGTTACTATGCGTGAATAGGGCTCTGCAACTTGAGGAGGACAAACGTAGTGGAGCACGAGAGGAGGAATAACATTATGGTCTGCAGAGGCCATTGCTATGAGCATTTTGGTGATGTCTCAGCCATAGCACTCATTTAATGGCACCTGTAAGGTGCCATGAATGCCCTTCAAGTTGGCATGGGGGAAGACACAGGCGGCCATGTGGCTAGTCCTCCCACTGCCCGACCATCTAATCACCTTAAACGACTTGATTATCACCTGCATCTGGGTGCGTTTCTTCTTCCTCTACCATTTCAATCTACACCAAATCATTGTAATCTTTTAACTCGGGTGTAGTGGCAATAATATTGTGTGGCTGCATGTAGGATCCTTCCACTGTCCACTCCAATGTTAGCTAAAGGATTAGCCATTTTGTTTCCATCCCTACGAGTGTGTTTAAGGGTGACTTCTCTGCGGGTAGAGAGCCATTGTTCAATGAGCTCTAATATTTCTGCTAATCTCTAGCTGCTGCCTACTTTGTATGATGGCGTCCCTTGTAGAATATTATTAACCATGTTAATGAGAATCTAAGAATCACCTTCAATTAAAAGTGGGAAAAAACCATGGAGTTGAGTAAGGAGAAGCCCCTTCCATAACCCTTCTAATTCAACTAAGTTATTCATATCCCAACCAATTGAGCCTATGAAGGTTAGAAGAGGTATGCCTTTATGATCCCTAAATACTCCTCTATATCCTACTTTGCTCGGGTCGCCTTTAGAATCTCCATCGAAGTTAAGTTGTATCATATGTTGGGGTGGAGGTAGCCATCTGTTTGGTGTCTTTCTTTGTGAAGAAGTTTTACCATGATTTGCTTGCATTTGGTTCCATTGAAGATTCCAATTTGCCCATATATTATGTTCCTGTGGAATGGAGGGAAAGTCTTCTTCATACCAGGTTTGAAGCATTAAGGTTTCCCAAAGGTTTTGACAAACATTATTCCTCGGGACTTCTAAAGGTGAGGATTGGTCCTTGAAGATGCGACGGTTTCTTTCTTTCCATATTGTCCACATGAGGAGACCTGGGATAAGTTTCCATAAAGTGTTTAACAGTTTGCTCTTATATGGATTGATTTCCCAATTGCACATAGTGTTGGTGATATCCTCCTTAATTACTTCATATTTTTGGCATCTAAAGCTTACTTTTTCCCATAGTCTGTTTTCCAATGGGTGAGAGTTCATGAGGTGCACAGTGGTTTCTTCCTCCTATTTGTAGTTGGGACACATATAGGTCCCATGAAAGCTTCTTTTCAGAAGGTTGTCCCAAGTGATAATTTTATTTTGGCATAGCAACTATAGGAAAGTGGATACTTTTGGCCAAATGGTGGGGGGCCAAACTTTATTCCATAGAGGGTCCTTGACTATGTGATTCCTTATAATTATATTATATGCCCCTTGTGTATTGAAGGTTCCTCTTGCCTCGTAACCCCATCTAATTACATCCTTCTTATCGGGATAGCATATTTTCCTATTTCAAAGTTTTGTTTCTAGATTTTCCCGAATGGACTTTGTGCCTTGCCTGATGATGTGGTCCGAGCTTATCTACTGTCTATATCCCTGTGTGAGAATGGGCCTCCAGTGTTGGTTTACCTTGACCATCGGTTGCGCTTCCCAATCCTGTATTTGGTGAGGTTTGATTAGGTCCTTCAACTTGGGTCTTTTCTGCAAAGAGTCTTCCCAGAACTACGCATTATTACCATCCCTAATTTCCCAGAAACTGTGTTGTTGGATTAAATCCTTGTGTTGTTTAGCTACATTCCAACTTAGGGATCTTGGGCCAGCTTCTATGAGTCGGATTAAATCATCTACTAGTCAATTGTTGGCATATTTTGCTGTCTAGAGGATAGCCCAGGGAGTATGCGGAACCGAGATCCATTTCCATGAGATGCGTGCTCCCATGACCGCGTTACTGTGTTGAGGATCACGAAACCGAGTACCTCCAGAGTTTTTTGGAAGGCATACTGTATCCCATTTCACTAATGCCCATTTAATTTTTGTCCCGTAGTTCCCGACATAAAGGTTCGTTGAAGTTGCTTGATTTCCTTGAGGACACATTTTGGCACTGGCCAAAATGAAAAAAGATAAAGCGAGATGGATTGCAGCACAGCTATGATTAAGACTAGACGACTTGCCATGTTGAGGGCTCTATAAGTCTAGGAAGATAGAAGGGCTTCTAATTTTTCCAAGATCAGTTGCCAAGATGAGTGCTTTAAAGCAGTATCAATCATGGGAGCACCCAGATATTTGGAGGGTAGAGCGGCTATCGAGAATCCAAGGATCCGAGCAATTGAAGATTGAGTGATAACAGGGGTATGAAAGAAAAATATCTGGGATTTAGCCTTGTTAATGCAAGCTCCAGAGGCATTCGAGAACTCTGTAAAAATGGTTTTTAATTTAAGAGCTTCCTAGACTGAAGGATGGCCAAACAACATGTTATCATCCACAAATTGTTGGTGGGTAAAAGCAGGGGTGTTGGGAAAGGAGAGTCCTCTTAATTGCTAGGTATGAAGAGCTTCTTTGATGTTTCTTCCAACCCCTTCTGCCAGTATGACAAACAGAAAAGGGGATAGGGGATCGCCTTGTCGGATTCCTCCGGAGGGGTGAAAGGGGATGGAAGGGATCCCATTGACCATAATGGAGAAGAAGGTAGATGTTATAAGACTCATGACCCATCTAACCCAGAGGGGGGAGAAACCAAAGGCTATAAGCATTTTTTGAATATACTTCTAGCTTAAACTATCAAAAGATTTAGAGAGATCAACTTTTAGGAGCATACCTGCTTTTTTGGACTGCTTTAAGGAGTGAATAATCTCATGTGTGAGAATGATGCCATCCGTGATTTGCCGGCCTTCCACATAGCCTAATTTCTTTGGCGATATGAGTAATGGAAGCAACGACTTTAGTTGTGAGGAAATAACCTTGGAAATGATTTTGTAAATGACATTACAAAGAGAAATAGGCCAGAATTTATCTGGAGTCTGAGAATGTTCTTTCTTAGGGATGAGGGCAATGAAGGTTGCGTTAAAAGAGGGAACATCCATCTATTAGTCTTGGCTTCCTCAATGACTTCCTACACCTCCTCTTTAATTAGATCCCAGAAGTTATGGAAGAAATTGGAAGTGAAACCATCTGGGCCAGGCGCCTTTCCTTCTTTGAGTTGTCGCATGGCATTCTCCACTTCTTGTAAAGTTATTGGCCGGAGAAGGAGCTGATTGTGTTCCTCTGTTATGATTTTTGGGACATTCTTGGTAATTTTCTCTATATCTGGCAGTCGATCTATCTAAATTTCTTGGTGTACCTGCTTAAAATGAGTAAGAAGCTCTTGTTCTATATCCTCGTCTTTTTCCAGTTGTTCCCCTTGCCAATTCTGGATGTGAGTGATGTTGTTATGCATTCTTCTTTGGATAGTATTGCTATGAAATAAATTTGTGTTTCTTTCGCCCTCCTTAAGCGATCTAACTCTCGACTTTTGTTTCCAAAGTATTTCTTCTTGCTTTTCTCTTTCTGATATTTGTGTCTGAAGGTGTTTTTCCTGCTCTGAGAGTACTTCAGATCTTCCTTCCGTGATGATACTTTGCTGTAGTTTTTTCATTTCTTGATCTAGAGAATTTTGTACTTGGAAGATATTGCCAAAGGTGAGTTGATTCCATTGTTTCATATTGTTTTTGAGATATTTGAGTTTTTGTTGGAATTGATACATTTTTGAGCCATCCAGGGGGCTGAACTTTTTCCAAACTGCATTTATCAGGTTGTTGAAGTCTGGATGCATCAGCTAGAAAGCTTCAAAGAGGAAAGGCCTTCATGTAGTGTTTCCCGACCTTTGCTATTGGAGTGCTATAGGCCAGTGATCTGAGCCTATGAGAGGTAAGATCAAAGTTGAGAAGTCCCCTCCAAGATGGATTGCATTGTCAGAGAGAAAGAATCTATCCAATCAAGAGGCAATTTGATGTGCACCTACTCATTTTTTATACCAAGTATAGATTCCATTGTTGAATGGCGTATCTATGAACCAGTTGTTTTGGATGAAAATTTTTAAATGAATGCTTTCATTATCCAGTTTGGTCCTACCCCCCCTTTTTTCTTCCAACTTTGTAATCATATTAAAATCTCCTCCTATAATTCAGATTGGATGAGTTCTTTCAAAGTTGATCAAAGATAAAGTATTCAAAATTCCTATCTTATTCATTGCCTCCTTGGGGAAGTAGACATTGGTTAGATGACCATGAACATTTGTCCCTGTAATATGGAAGGTGGTTTGTATGAAGTGCTTACTTGAATGAATGTTAGTAAGCATGATAGCTCATTCATCCCAGACTATTGCTAGACCTCCTGAGGCTCCTTAAGCATCCACTGCTACTGCTTTGCTACCTGGCCATGCTTTTGCAAGGGTCTGATCCAATGTTGTAGAGTTACTTTTGGTTTCTTGCAAGAAGAAGACTTGAGGTTTCTCCTGCTGAATCATGTTTTTTATCAATCTATATTTCCCCGAGTTGTTGAGCCCTCTAATATTCCATGAAGTGAGCTTCATGATGCATTGTTGGGTAGGGGGTTGTAATACTTTGTAAGCTTGGAATATCTTCCCGATTCCACCAGCATTTCCCCAATGCAGATGGTTCTTTGAAGATCTATTTTCCTTCCTCTTTTTTTATTGTCTTTAGGAATGTTATTTACCATCCCATTGACACCCAGGCTGGATGACTAGGATTCTTTGCTGTTGTGCTCTGGAGAGGATGACTTCTAAGATTTCCAACTACCTTTCTAGGATCTTGTCATATTATTTTGTCTTGCAAGCTTGTTCCAATCCAAGTATGTCCAGATCTCCAATATTTATGCTCTCTGGCTGCTCTTCCATGTGTTGGGCTTCACTTCGTTCCTTTGTTGTTTCCACTACAGTCGTGGTTTCTGGCTACATGCTATCGACATCCATGCCCTAAGTATTCCATTTTGGGATCCTACTGGGTGAGGCAGATTTGAGATATGTGTATTGCTTAGACTTTTGGGCCTTCTTTGAGCCCGAGGGAGTGAATTGTGGAGTCATCTTGTGTATTTCAGTAAAAAGGTCAGGGTTCTTAGAGTTATTTAGCTCCGGCTGAGCCAGGGTCTCAAAGCTATTACTAGTGGATGGCATGGAAGCATTGGAAACAGGTCTTTTAGGGATTGAAGTGGGTTTTTTGTCATTCTTTTTGCGGTTGGTGACTTTGGTAAATCCATTCAAGTCAGGTTTATTTGGAGAGGAAGAGGTCAAGGTTTTCAGATTTGAAGGGAACTCACAAAATAGATGGCCAAGGGCATGGCATTTTCTGCATCGGAATGGAACATGCTCATAATCTATTAACTGTACCCATTCAAAATCATCATGATATAGACTTACCGCATCTGGGAGAGCTTTGCTAAGGTGCATATAGATGTAGATTTGAGCATAGGAGGCATATCATCTCAGTTTTGTCTCCTCCGCAATTTTGATGAATTCCCCTAAACCATTTCCAATATCTTGCAACGAGTCATCATCCCAGTACTCCAAAGGGAGGGAATAGAGGCGGATCCAAACTGGTTCCCAGCTTAAATTTTCTTTGTCTTGATTGAATCTTTCAATCTAGTCCCTTAGATATAGGCCAACTGCATTCAAAAAGTATGGTCCTCCATCGAGAACTCCATTTCGATCTTCTATGAAGTTGAAAATTGCCATAAATAAGCCCTTAGGCCCCAACTGTAGGGTAATGTGCCCTTTTGGTTTCCACTCAGCTGTGATCCATCCATGCAAAGCTTTTCGTGTAGGCCAGAAGCCTATAAACTTTCCCATCAAGGCGTGATCCTTCATGTACTGGATTTGAGTGTTGATTCGGTGACTTGGAAGCTCAATCTTAGGTCTTTCAGCTGCTATTGGCTTACAGGTTGCTGACATTTCTTTGGGAGCCTCATTCCTCTCCGTATTGTCTAACGGTGTTTTAGGTTATGTTCTCGCATCTTCCTGGGTTCTTCCCAACATCTTCCGCTTGCATTTGAATGTTTTCAACATCATTGGGGGGAGGCGCCATATCCTCCCCCTAGGGGGTGTCCATTGCTTGCACGCTATTCCTTGTCATATATTGTTTGTCTTATTATTGTAGAAAATTGAAAGATTGCATGGTCTGCGCAGGTCTACCATTTGCAGGTCTGACCCAAACCCTAACCCTCCATGTTCACCCCTCTCTCTTCTATTGATAGGGATTAGGCGTTAGTGTAACCACAAGTTCAATACACATAATGTTATTATGAAGGACAGATTGTATTGTAATGAGGAGTGAATTTAATGATTAATATATAATTTTTGTTGCTAGTCATTCAGATATTCTGAAGGAGCTTGGCAGTATTCGCTGGTGGCTAGGGCCCGATCTCTAGCAGATCTTACTGATATTCCCTATTTGATACTTCTCCATTTCCTGTAAGGTTATTCTCTTTTATATCTTTGCATTTCCTGCGAGTTTATTCTGTTTAATATCTTCTGATTTCCTGTGAGTTTAAATTGCAGTTAGTTTACTTTCCTTTATTCTGATCTCATGTACTTCGCAACTTTTTCATTTGATTTCATTTATGCTCACTGCAAATTTAATTAATTATCAGTTAAGGCATTGATTCTCGATGATTACGATAAGAGTATTATTAGTATAGAATCAGCTAAAAGAGATTGGTTAATGCTACTAAACTCTTGGTTGATGTTATTTCCATTCACATTACCTAAAGTAGAACAGAGTGTGATTAATATAGATCTAGCTGAAAGAGCTCAGTTACTACTACAGTGCTCTCGGTTGATGTTGCTCCCATTTCAATTTCTTGCTTAAGATTGGATTATGGTTTTTCTTGAGATTAAGTCCTGATGCTTAGATGTATTATTTCCATTAAAAGTTACAAGCTTGAGATTTATGGTTTGATCTGTTTACTCTTGTATTGAATTTAATAGATTATCTTAAATAATTACTCTCTAGATTTATAGCTTGCACATATTGTGTACACTCTTGAAACAAAAAAACTTACCTAGGTTGATAATTAATGTGAGGCAATTAGGAGTTTGAAAAGATGCCTTTTAGCACCCAACAAGTATCTCATTGGCATACATGTCTTGAGAAATAAACAACTCCCTATCTCCCTACCATACCTCCATGCCAAGAAAGTAATGCATGAGCCCCATGTCCTTCATCTCAAATTCTCTTGCAAGGTCCTCTTGCAAGATTTAATGAGCTTCTCATCATCTGTTCATATGAGATCATCGACATAAAGTACAATGATTAAAATCTTACCTTCCACCACTATGTGATACATGTTCGCATTTTCTTCACTCTTCGTGAAGCCCAACCCAGTGAAGTAGCTATCTATCCTAGTGTACGAAGTGCGGGGTGCTTGCTTCAACCAATACAACTCTCTCTTGAGTTGGCACACATGTGACTCATGGTCCAAGGTTTCAAAACCTTTAGGATTCTCTATGTACACCTCTTGCTCAATCATGCCATTGAGGAAGGCAATATTCACATCCATCTGATGGATCGTCCAACCCATCTGTGATGATAGTGCCAAAATAGATCTGATTGATGAGTACCTTGGAACAAGAGAAAAGGTCTCATCATAGTCAATCCCCTTGTTGGGTCTTGAAACTGTCATTCACTTCCATTACACTTTCACTATCATGTCACTATCATGTCACTATATCACCTCCATTTCACCTTCATTTCACTACCATGTCACTACATTCATCTCACTTTCATTATCATTGTGTCACATTTATGTTTTTCCAAACTTTATTAATTCTTAGCATTTTTAAGTGAATTTGTGGTTAAAAATTAGAAAATAATGTGCTTATGCTTATACCTAACAAGTGGGATGAGATTGTTGACATGTGTAGGTCAAAAGGAAGCTTTGGTAAACTTTGTTAGCTCAACTTGTTGTACTTTGTAATTTTGAAGAATTTGAATAAAGCTTTGAAGTTCCCAACATGGAAGGAGATGTGAAGTAGGAGATGTCATGGAGCATATTAGAATGTAAGATAGAGTAGATTTTATTTTGTAGTTTTGCTTTGATTTCATTCAATTATGTCATTTTATCTTTATGATTTTTTTCAAGTTTAATAGTTTAGATTTTCCATTCATGTAAGTGTGTTCAATTGATTGATTGTAGATTTATCTAACTATGTAATCTATGCTTAGCAAAATAGTCCAAGAAAGTAGTCCTCCTATTTTCCAAATTGGCACTTGGAGCATTAGAGCACATAGTAGATTAGTTTTCCTTTACATGTTTTGTATTTTATTTCCATTTCAAATTAGCATAATTGGCTATGTTTCTTATGCTCGCTAAATCGTTTCAAGAAGGTGGCTCTACCATTTTCAAAATTGGATTGAATTTGGGTGTTTGCTCATGCAGCAGTGATAGATTCATTTCCCATGCTTTCTTAAGATTACATCTGTTGTATATTCAATTGCTTAAGTCATTTCAAGAAGATGATTTCGACATCTTCCTAGATTGAATGTTCCCAATGGTATTTGAACCTGTAGTAGATCATAGTTGTTTTTGTATTGTTTTAAACTAGCATTATCATTTTTTATTTCATTTCATAGACATTTTGCTGACCTAGATTAATCTAACTATTCAAATTTTTTATTTGTTTTTATCTAATGTTCATTTCCTTTTCTCCCTTCTTTAGAAATTATATTTTAACATTAAAGGCCATTAGATTTAATTGTCCATTAACATTTAGAGATTTCATCTAGAAGCATAAATTTTCTTTCTTAGATTAATTTCCTTAAGCATGAGAAACAAAACCCACGAAAACAACAAAAACTTTAAAACATCGAAGTAAAAAAAGGTTAACTAAGCACATATAGTGCACCACACTTCATCAGTTTACAATATCTGGATTGATAATTTATGTAGAGCAATTTAGGACACTAAATTGACTAGACACCCCTCTACCTGTGAAAATCCATGGGCCAAAAGTCTAGCCTTATGCTTCTTAACACTATCATATGTAGCTTGCTTTACCTTGTAAATCCAACAGGAGCTCACAACTAACTTGTCCTCCGGTCTCGGGACCACATCCCAATCACTGTTTTGAACTATGGAGTCATACTCCTCCACCATCACATCAACCCAAACTGGCTGCTACACTTCTTCCTGAAAGGAATATGGCTCTATCACAAAACATGCACCCATAAGTTGCATGTATCAAGTGTACCTTTCTAGTGACCTCCTATGTCTACGCTAAGAATACTTTGCTCCCACATTCTCCAACGCACAATGCAACAATCTGTCAGCCTCTCTAGTGTGTTTTCTTCCCTCTTTGGAAGACTCTGCCTGAGTGGATGTCTGCACTCCCAGAACCTTTGCATGTGGCTACTCCACATCAATCTGAGGCTCCTCAACCTTAGGAACTAAAATTTCCTCCTCCACATGTAGCTCAATCTCCCTATCAAGGGATACTTGCATGAAATTCTCCTCATCAAGCTTGACATCCCTACGAGCCATAGTCATCGGACTAGTTTGCATGTACACCCGATAGTTGTGGGGAGTATTAGTGTACCCCAGAAAGATCCCCATCTTTGTTGCTGGCTCAATCTTCTTCTGTTCATCTATGGTCACATGGAAATAAACTGATGACCCAAAAATCCTGAAGTGACAAACATCTGGCCACTTACTGGAATAAGCTTCCTTTGGTGTTTTACTCTTATGTATTTGATGTGGGCTACGTTTCTGAACATAAACAGTTGTGTTGCATGCCTTAGCCAACAAGTGTAGTGGTAGGCCCTGATCATGCAACATCGCCCTTGTTGCCCCTACAATGCTCATGTTCTTCCTCTCAACAACCCCATTCTATTGATGTTTATGAGGTGTCATCAACTCTCACTTAATCCCTTCCGCTACACAAAAATTCTTTAACTCATTGGAGACATATTCTCCACCATTATCACTCCATAGAGATTTAACCTTCTTGCCTAACTCTTTCTCAACCAATGCTTGGAATTCACAAAACTTTGTGAATGTGTGATCCTTTACCTACAAGAAAAATATCTAGCATTTATGAGAATAGTCATCTACAAATATAACATAATACATGTTTTTGGTGGTGGATACTATTGAGAATGGTCCATACACATCTGAATGGACTCTCTCTAGAATAGACTCTGCTCGATTGTATTTATCTCCAAAGGAATACTTGGTGTATTTTCCCAAAGTACAACCCTTGCATGTATCAACTTGCTCAAGCATACCTTTGGGAATACCGATAGAGATTTGCTACGATATCTTCAAAGCCCCATGATGCAAGTGGCCCCAACGCTTGTGCCACAACTCACCAACATCTTGTATATGCATCTTTTCTACTTTTGAACTCAAAGCAGCACACTCCTCTACCTCCAGCTTATACATATTCTTCACTCGAATCCCTATCTTCTTTACTTGACCCATGGCTATGTGTCGAAGGAATGCCTTTCCTTTTGAGAAGATCACATCATAGCCTCTATCCTCAAGCATGGCAAGATACCAAGTTCTTCATCAGACTAGGTACATGCATAACATTCTTCAAGGTGACAAGAGCCCCATGCTCCATCTCAAAGGTTATAGTGCCAATACCAATAACACTATGCCTCTCATCATCACCCATCTCGATATGTATCTCAAGATCCTTCTCCTCCAGGTCACTGAATAACTCCTTGTTGCTAGTAATGTGGAAAGAAGCTCCATTGTCTATGTACAGATTCTTCCCATCAATGAAGACACCATGCATGCAATGAGGGAAAATTCAAATTCAAATTGGGAGGTCAAATCCTCACCGCTGCTCCTCCTGAGGACTTCTCCTTGGACTTCTTCAATGGACAATTTGTAGCAAAGTGACTCATCTTATGGCAATGAAAGCATTTAACTCTTGTCATGTCTTTCTTCTTACCTCCATGATAAGATTCTGATTTGGAAAACGAAATTTTACCTTTCCCCTTCCTTTCCTTAATGAATAAGACACAATTCTCTTCATCATTAGTCTTTTATGAAGAGCCAACCCTAGTGTTCCTCCTATTCTCATCCTACATCAAATCCAACCATAGTCGTTCCCAATCTGGTAGCTTCTCCCGACCATTGACAAAGTCCTGATAACTATGCCAACCCTTTGGGAGTCCAAGTAGACAAGGGCTCACCATATCCTCCAAGACAACTTTGATTCCAACACTTCCAAGTTCATCCTAACATTGAGTTAACTTGGTAAAGTACTTTGGAATCATATTGCCTTTCTCCATCTTGATTTTACGAAGTTTATCCTTCAGTTCCAACTTCCTTTGATCAGTTCTATTCTGATACAAGTCCATCAATATTTTTCACATAGCATGCGGAGTTTCCTTGCCATGGAGACTCGAGACAATGTGGTCTCGAACTCCCTCAATGATTATCCACCTTGCCTTCACCACTTCCATTTGACCAATTTTTGTGCATCCATAGCTGTTGGCTTGGGGACTTCATGCTCAATGAATTCCTTCAAGCCATTATCTTCTAGAACAACCTCCATCCTATCCCTCCAGGCTATAAAATTTGATATTTCTTCCAAGGTGTTGGCTTGTGGAGGTCTGGCCGAGGTTTAGTGTTACTTAGCCAAACAAATCACTACACTACTGGCCCTTTTGGCATTAGCCCACAGAGGGCAGACTGAAGTCTCACCCGAGGCAGTATTGGGTGATGCTAGAACCAAGTTTCCGCACCCTTGAGATGGATGTGATGTCGTTTTATTCCAGTTATACCTTCCTTTGTGTAGGTTGCTTAACCATCTGTTACACCCTACAATACCTTCGTGAAAGGGTACAATCGTCTTCCACAGCCCTAAGCAGGGGTTAAAGTCCTTTCGTGCTACTAGGGTAGCGAACTGCAATATCTTCCTAACTAGGCTACATGTTTTATTATCAGATCTTAGTTAGCTTCATGCAAATAGATGTTCCTACTTGCGGTCACTTATCCAACACAATTACATACATTCACGCATCATATAAGCATTATAAGTGAAATTTATACCCAATATAACAGATGCATAAACAGGAAATAAAGGTGCACAAATTGTAGAATGCTTCTCTTTATTGATAATTCCAAATGATTATAGACTCGACTCGCCCTGTGCATTTAGCTGCAGGGGTCGACACACTCAGTTGTGGACTTCTAGGCCTCTGCGCACTTAGCTGTAGAGCCTCTACCTATGCTACGACCCAAAAATTAGACTTCTACTTAGAGCTATCTCTCATACCTCATATCTTATTCCATAATTCCATTAATCTTATCATCCCCTAACTACTTAGAGCTTAGCTCTATTTATATAATCCCGTGGTCTGCGGATCATGAGTAGATCTTCTATAGCTGAAATTACATTTTCAAAATAAGGGTGGACAACCCTATGAATCATTAACAACTATGCGCTCTGCGACCACAAAATGTGAAGTATTTACATTTGGATTACAAAATTGGACCAAAATCTAGGCTTTAAGCCACAAAACTACCCTTGGGGGATCCCATGCCCAACAAGCCCCCAACACAAACATCATGACTCGCCCTTAAGTCACTCTATAGGTTTGGAGATCTTAGCAAAAAGACCTCCCAACTCTTCTTGGATCACCACAATGTTAGCAACGCACTGAGCGGTCGCCTCCTGGACTTCTTCCACTCGTTGTTTGGTGAGAACTATTTAACTGCTGCTCTAAATATTCTCCTCAGCTACCTATAATTTCACGAGCTTCCCTTCAATGGAGGTTTTCATTGTGTAAGCATCATCTATCCATTATTGTAGGTGTGAGTTTAAGACCACTTGTTTATGCCGAGTGTCATCCACCTATTCCTTGAGCGCCTTTGCCTCCTATGTAAGGGAAATCATCTATGTAAGGGAAAAAACCTACATGGTCCCTTTTACCTCATCATACCTCTATTGTATCTCATGTGCCTCTATCTCTAAGCGCTCTAAATTTGGGTCCTCTTGCAGGGTGGTTAGGACCTCGAATGACTGTTCAAAAAGCTGCATGTTGTCTGCCACTGCACTATCGACCACCGCTATTGCTATTGTAATAGTGGTGGTATGTTATTCCCTTACTTCCAGCAGAGTTGAAGGCAGGGCCTTCAACTACAATTCTACAATCTGTAGGTTCAGCTCCATCTAAACCCTGGTCATCTCTGCTCGAGTGTTACGCACCCTTGTGGCTAACTTGTGGACACGCGACACCTCTCGCTCTTCTGCCTAGATGTCCAACTCTGAGACCATCTGGTAGGATTCCTCTACTACCTACATAATCTACCTGTTCTGCTTGACTACCTCATTGCATTGCAGGCCCAATTTATCAATGTTGATGCATTGCTCGCTCATCACTTGTAGAACGTGACTCTCCCGTGCCCTGAGTTTTGTGGTGACTCCATCCTATAAAAGGTAGAGCGTATCCCAAGTGAACGTGGCCATGATCAATCCTATCCTTTTCAAACTACTAACCATGGGCCCATCGACCTCCTTCTCTATAGTAAGTGCCCCATCTGGTAGCACTATCATGTTAGTCACCCTTGTGCGTAACATCTCCTTCGCAACTGAAGTGCAATTGCGAGGTTGGTGGACAGTATGGTAGCCTGTGGACTACGAACCTACAACTCTTACAAATCTATTCAGAGAACCCCCAATACCAACTGCTGCTTCTCTTCGAATTGTTGGAGGGCCTCTGCGGTGACATCCCTCACCATTTCTCTGATATCATGCAAATCCACCTCAGTGAGGGTGATTAGGTTGAAGGATGTCTTTGATGCCTTTGTTTTATTTCGTGGCACTACCTGCTCTTGCGATCGCAGATGCTTGAGTTGGGTGGATGTCATCTACAGATCCGTGCCACCTTGTTCTGTCTCTGTTTCTGCCTCAGTATCGGGCAAAGGTGACTTCTGTCCTTCACACTCTTCTCCTCCTACTTTCTTCTGCTCCGCCAATTTTGTGGTGTTGTGCACTTCTTGGGCCTTAGCCATTGCTTCCTCCTTTCTTCATTTCACCACCAACTATGCCATTTAGAGATTTGTCTCTTCCTTCTTGCGATGTGTGGTGAACTTATCTGTTTCCACTGCGGAGCCTGTTTGAGTGTGCAATTCTAGTGGCTGATACTCAAGGACTACGAAAATTACATCATCAGTCACCAGGTATGATTGGTTATGCCATGTATTTGTAGGGTCCTTTTACGCCATGATAAAGACATGCTGAAAATATGTTTTGAACTCTCCAAAGCTCTTTATACTAGCATATATTGTGGGCGTCAACTGCGGCTTGCGATTGATCTCCATCTGGATATTCATTTCCATTAATACCCAAAATATCTTGCTTTCTTTTATCCATTGTGCACCCTTGGTCACTCATAGTGAAGCATACTTCGCTACCTCTGGAAGGTTTGGTGTGACTGAAGGGAATTGGTTGTCTTTAGGAAACTCCCATGCCAACAATACGATCGACAACAGGAGCAACACATAGTGAAATGTTTTGCCCTGCTCCTGTGCCTTGTGACAGTTCACAACGAACTCACTGCATACAGAGTTCACCTAGTTGAATTGGACTCCTTTTGCACATTGGGCTACTAGTGCAATCACAGGTGTGGGCACCTCATCCACGTGACACTTCTGCATCACTTTCCCTATTAGTATTTGTGTCACGACCTTGACTACAGGGTTTTTAATGCTAGAGATGGCATATCCTAGCTTCTTCTTCTCCAACTTGAACTTCTTCTTCATCACTTCCATGAGGGCCAACTCGCCACCTTTTCCTTCTGAAGTATTGGCTGGATCCTCCCTTATGTAAGGCAGCCGTGTGATTCGATGAATCAAGTGGTCCATGATGGGAATGGGCTCCTACAACCACAAACAACCATCATGCACCAAACAGACTAGATGCCTAGTGACAAAGACGGTCACTGGGGCATGGTGGTAATGCGACACCCATAACAGGTTTAGCAACTCGGCTTTCTCTACACCGCTGATCCATTTACACAACTCCAATTCAATCATTTCGGCCATAACGTCAATCCATCGGTGCATTAGTTGCTCAATTGCTAAATGCGGGAATTTCTCATGATCCGCGAGGTCCCAATCTTAAAACTTCAGTACAAGAACTCACCCTAAGTGCGGTCCCTCAAAAACAATACCGTCAGGGAGCAATGGAGTTTGTAGAGAACACTTTCTCTCATCAATATCCTTTGGCACTTTGGCTTTTCCCTTGCACAGAGGGACATATTATGGTAGCCTGGTAATAGAGTCCACACCTTGGGTTTCAACTTCCATTTCTTCATCCTCCTCCTACACAAGGATTTCTTCAAATTCGTCCTCGTCAACCTCCAAATTAATGCCCTTCCCCTTTTCCTGCAAGGTGAGCTTTGTTGGTTTGTGTTATATTCTTTCCACGACTAGCCCACGTAGTTAGCCAGTGGGTTAGAGGGGGGGTGGAGCCCCCCTTTCGTTGCATTGATTGCATAGCGGGGGGGTCACAAGGGGTTTGAGGGGTACAGGTAACCCCCCTCTATGCCTTGGAAAATTTTGTTTTTGGACCCTATATTAGGTTTGGCAGACCTACCTATGGTGTTTTTCATGAATTTCGCACATGGTTTTGGACACGATGGTTTTTGGTCCATGATTTTGGACACGGTGGTCTTTGGTCCATGGTATTGGATGCTTCGACATGTATAAATATGTACTGTAACATTGAACGGAACATAATGAAAAATCAAGTTGGTATTCTGGTTTTGGGATCTAGGGGAAAATCTCTGTGTATATGTGTTTTATGTGTTATGCTCCCACATTGTTTATTTTATGTGTTTTAGAATTCATATGTAGGTAATTTAGGTACAGGGTTAAAACCTACAAGCATGGTCCTTTGTGGGTTTCGTGGTGAGACGCACACCAGGATCATAGCCTACTTATCCTTTTTAGGGCTCGGTGTTCTGGGTGATTTAGGGACCTCAACTATTATTCAACGCTCTTTAGGGCTTCTACTACTGCAATTTCCTGCGCGACTTCTTTGACTATCACTACTCCTATGTCCATGGCTTTTGCGGGTGCTGACATAGTGCTATTCCACAATTCTTGCAGTGTCTTTGGTAGTTTCTCAAATAATGAATTCACTTTCAGAGTCTCGAATAGGTCTCAGTTCATGTATACTTGAGCGTGCAACAACTCAGATCTCAAAATGCCAAGTGTTTTCTGCTAGACAACCAATTGTAATTTATAGGGCCTTTTGAATTCAAATTCAACTATTCCCCCCACATTTGGTCCATTAATGCTAGATTGGCGGCAAATTTTCAAGAATCTAACCCATAAATATCGCCTTAAATGTCTGCCACCCATTCCATTTTCCCTCAAACTAACCATCAAATAGTGAATAGTGACTTTAACGGTCACTTTCAGGTGGATCTATACACTAGCGCAACTATCTTGATGTTGTCGCGGACCTTGTGACACTTCACTACTTCACGCAGTCTTGAAATTGCGCAGCTCTCCAAACGAGAAGTGTAGTTTATAGTCTCGTGCCTCCTTTCAGTTTCCTGGAGTGCTAACACTGTGCTATTGTCATCTAGTTAGATGGTCAGGCCACCTGTGTATACAACTTCCATTCACTTTTCCTAGGAAGGGATCTCCATTCAACTTAACCAATTGAACTATGCCACCGTCGTTAATCTCCTTAATAACATAGGACCCCAACCAATGCATTATGAATTTCCTTGGAGATTTATTAAACTTACTGTCATGCAATAGCACCACTTCATTCACCTTAAAGGTGCGCAACTTAATATGTCGGTCATGCCATGCCTTTTCCCACGGTTTTTGGATCTGCTCGTGAATTCAGCCAAAAATCTCTCTTCTTCAAGCTCATCCAACTGCGCGAGCCTCTCTTATATGGATCTACGATCCGTCATACCTGTGAGCACTTCTATGTGCTTGCTAGGTGCGATGTATGCCATAGGCATCACTACTTCAAAATGTCCATCCATGATGCACACAACATGTAGGTTCTAACCCTATATAAAAATTACCTGCATACGAATTCTAAAACACAGAAAATAAACAATGTGAGAGCATAACACATAAAACACATATACACAGAGATTTTTCCCTAGATCCCAAAATTGGGACTACCAGCTTGATTTTTCATTATATTCCTTTCAATGTTACAATACATATTTATACATGCTGAAGCATCTAATACCATGGACCAAAAACCATCATGTCCAAA
>APFE031477110.1:0-23839 GCA_000404065.3 Pinus taeda
AAACTATTGAAGCATACTGTCACACTCCCAAGCAAATAACATTACGATCATGCCAGGCATATGTGCCATTTAAACGAGTCCTCTCCATTTATAAGATTTGACTGCATCATCAACGATATCCTCTAAATAATATTTGTACTCAAATCCAATCCTTTTCAGCTTTCCAGAGTCCACACAAGGATATATGTAATCACTGCGAATTATATACCCACGCAACACATCGTTTCAAATATGGTGACATATCCATATCAGACAGCATTTTTAAATGTCGACTATTAAATATCAGACAACATTTTTAAATATCAGACAGTGTTTCATTCAAAGGGCATCTTGGACTGCAGACAGTAACTTTTGTTGGACACCCATATCATTCAAAAGGCAAAGAAAAGTTGCTCAGAGGGGGATTTTATTAATGGGGAACGAAATCCCAAAGTATTCATATGCCAATATAATAAGATAGGCTTAAAACACGAATAACAACCATACGCCACATATAGCCCCAAGCATGACGCCAAACCCTTTAATAGTGAACTGAGGGAGGATGCTATCACATCTATCCAGAGACTTTTACAACAAATCCAACTTCCAGATCAACGAATTTTCATAAACCAACAACACAACAATAGTTGAGAAATCACACGCTTCTCTGATGTGACCGTAGGCAGATTACAATTTAGCCCATTTAAATATTAGATGGTATTTTAAATATATCGGATACCAGACAACGCTTCATATCCCGCTCATATCAGACAGTATTTTAAATACGGATACCAGACATCATTTTTTTTTAATATCATCCCAAGCACAATAGATTTCAAAACAGTGTTACCAGGCTCGTGGTGCTCTGATACAAACAGTGTTTCAAACAGATAGTGTTGTCACCATGTCACGTAGCGTTGCCAAAACAGATAGCGTTGTCAGGCAACATTTCGAACGGGCGTTTCTCCTTCAGGCGTTCAACAACTTGCAGCGTTTAGGAAGAGGAATAGTCGAACCAACCCATGCGTTAAACAACAAGGAATGTCAGGCAGTGGACAGAGGAGTTACAAGGCAAGGTTAAAAAAAGAACCTGGGACTTGGGCTCTGATACCATGTCAGGCCAGGAGTAACTCCAGAAAAACTGATTCATATATTCCATTAGGTAGCTATCTATTATATACATGAATGTGATCGTTCAGTTCATCTTCTTGATGACTGTTCACATTCAATTCTCCCAATCGTTGAGGATTAGGTGTCAACAGAACTTCTTCATAGCTTTTAGCATCTTTTGATATCCCAAGTGACCTGAATATGGATTGACATGAAATTCTCTCAAAATAAGATTCTTGAGCTCATTATTGTATGACACATAGATCATGTCCCTAAATCTGACCAAACCATCTATGTGGAGATGAGAATCCACATCCTGATCTCCTGTAACCTACTGCTTTAACATGTGCTTAAGATCCCTATACCTGTCATCTTGTTGTCCTACCTATAAGATCTGATCCTGTAAATTTGTCCCATATGAACTCATAGTTGCTATGCGATTAGCATTTGCAACCTTGTTCTCCTTTCCTTTAATGTACCTGATCTCAAAGTTAAACTCACTAAGCATGGCCAACAATCTAGCTTTCCTTGCATTCAGTTTAGGTTGGTTAAAGAAATATTTCATCCAATTGTGATTGCTCATCAATGCATGAATGATAGCTACCAACTCAAGATCATGCATCACATAATTATGCTTGTGCTCATTCAATTTCCTTGACTCATATCATACCACCTATCCCTCCTACATCCAGAACCCACCAAATATTCTCTTGCAAGCATCTGTACACACTAAAAACACTTTATCTGGATCTACAATATTTAGAACTGGGGCATTTTTTAGCAACTGCTTCAACTTCTCAAAACTCGTTGCATATCCCTTTTTCCATTCAAATTTCTTTCCCTTTCTCTGTAATGATGTAATAGCATAGGAAATCTAGGATAAGATATTGATGAACCACTTGTAGTAACCTGCTAACCCCATGAATGATCTAAACTCATCCACATTCCTAGGAGCTTCCCATTCGATGATTGATATGGAAGGATCCAAAAATGAAAGTGGTCTTGAAAATAGCTCAAAAGTGAAATTCATCAGATGGAAGTGAAACCAAGACAAGAACATAGTGCTCATCACCTTAATTCCATTGGTGTAAATGACACCCAAATCCAAGTTTGTATGCTTAATTTATAGTTGGTCAAAGTTTCGGTCAAACTTGGCCAAGTGGCGGGCTTAATGAGGCAAAAATTTGGCAGCGACCTGGCACACGAAATATGGCCACCAAACAGGAAAATTTGTAGCCTACTTAATTTTCCAAATGACACTTATTTCCGGTGAGTTAAAAATGACATATTGTTTTTATAAAAAAACAGAAAAACAAAATATTGGATATGGGTGGTGGGTTGTGTTGAAGAGGGTGTAACTAGGTTCGGTCTTCATAAATGTAATTTCGATCTTTGTATATATAAAATAAAAGAAATATTATTTTCTTATATCAATGAGTTTCTTGCTCATTGCATAGGTCTAGCACATGTCAAAGTGCTATAGGGAAGTCAAAGAGTCAAAAAAAATGTTGAAGCCCATTAAGGGCATGTTACACCATGTATATTTATAAATGAGAGTCCAAGAAATACCTTTAAGCCAAGTCACAAGCCTCATCCATGCAGCGATATCACAAAAGGAAGCAATCTAAAGCATAGAATTCAAATCGGCCTCAAGTCGGCCAAAACAAGGAGAAGACCTCTATATATAAGGGTCATTCCACCCCTCCAAAGTAACACAATTCACCTTTGAAATCAATGAAGGAAAAGGACCATTATAAGGTATGTAAAAAGATGAAGAAGGAGTCTCTATTACAGTGAAGAAGGAAGGAAGAAGATCGAAGTTAATATGGTTGTATTAGGGCTTATTACAGTCACACATGCAAAGAAATGGGGGATCTCTCTGCTGTCATAACAACCCTCCCATTATAGTAGTAAAAGTTCGTTGGTTGGGCTAAGAAAGGAGTGCCTATTTGGCCTCTCAGTAAAGTGAAGAAGAAGACCACACAAGTGAAGGAAGGAGAGAAATCTAGCATCAGTTTCTTGAAGGAATCCCCTTGCTCATGTGAAACAATAGGGCCACAATATTGTTACATCAAACCTGCAACTATATCTCAAGGAAGAACTAGATTTTAAGAGGGATAAGGTACTCTTCATAAGGGAAGGAGTCTACTAAGGAACAAAGAAAAATATCTCTTCTAGTGTAAGCATAATTAGGGCTGCTATCAATTGCCAGAAGAAGAACGAAGTACAGGAAGAAGAATGAAGTGTTGGAAGAAGGAGGACGAAGTGCCAGAAGAGGAAGGACAAAGTCTTGACCTATACTTGGAGGATATTCTTTTCAAGGGTATAGGATTTGGAATTTATTAATAGAATCTTCAATAAGAGAAATTTTAAGAAGGATTTTCCTCTCTAAGAGAGAGAGGTTTTCCCTGGCTAAGAGCCAACATCTTTTGTTCTTGTCTCTTGTATTTTGGTAATTGTTTGATGAAGTAAGAGAACATACACTAATAATAATAATAAGAATATTATGTTAGAAAGAAAAGTAAAAGTACTTCACAATTTTTTATCATTGCTAGAAGAATCTCATTATAAGTCAGGTTCCCTAGATTCTTTAACAGGCTGCCCCCCCTATGCAATGTTGTTGTATATAATAAAAAAAACAAAGTCAAATGAAGTGGTGGGCCGCCACCTCCTCCACACCCTAGCTATAACACACACACACACATATATATATTACATACAGGTGGGCGGCCCACCTTTAGCAGACCCGCCCAACCCCCACTAGGTTTCATGTACTATAATGAGGCTATGCCCCAATGACTATATGGTGTGTGTCAACCACCTAGTTAGTAGGGCTTGAACCCACCTGGCTAGCCTGACCGACCCACCTTCCAGGCTACCCCAAAACCATATCAATTCAAATTTAAGTGTGGCAATTAAAAAAAATAATAAGTGCCATACCATTTGAGGGGTTAGCGGCGTTAGAACCCCTAACGTACCCACTCCAATTCAAGCATTTTTGCTAATGGACCAAATAGTCCACGTTGGTACATCCACCTGACAACTTATTAATATGCCACGTAATTCATTCGACTAGGGGTATAGCGACAGAGGATGACAGAACCTTGGGAAAAGGAGATAGCAGAACCATAAGTGAGGGATATACAAAGATGCCAAAAATATTCCCTTAGAGGGCCAGAGGTGCTAGTTTCAAAACTTGACAAATTTATAGTTGATTTTACATGATTACACAGCATGAATCTAGTGGTGATGTATGTTTCTCTAGCTGAGCTCTCCATTTTCAGGTCATCATCCAGAATGGAGATATAAGGGTCATTTTTGTAAATCTTCTTGTAACTAATTTCTTTGATTCCACTTAATGAAAGAATGCCTCCCTACTGTTGAGAAAGGCCTGGAGACATAACACATTGGTTGAGATTCATAATCAAATTGTTGTGTCTTTTATCTCATGTTTTCTTATGATTTCCAGTTCTTTTCATGTGGTTTAAGTTACTTGGTGAATACACTCTTTTATATGAAATTCTAAATGCATCCTTGAAGCTAAAAGATATGGATCAAGTTTGATGTCAGAGTAGGTATTCTTGATGCGAGTTGCATGAGTGAATTATAACTAGGAACAAGCTCTAAATAGGTGAAGGAAAACTTAAATCCTTTGATCCAAAAGGAAGGCATTCACCACGAAGACGAAACATGGCAGATGAGGAAGCTTGGTTGGAGGAAGAGAAAAATTATTGCAAGACATTCTTCACCATGGTAGACAAAATTTATTTGCAAAATATGAGAAGAAAATCAAGCTTGAGAAGAAAGAACCAGATGATCATGCCTCGGTGAATCATGAAGGTAGAGGGGAAGAGTCTCCTCCCTCTCTGTCCTCCAGTGAAATTTATTGCTTTTCTTCTTCTCGTCATTCTAACATGAATCAGAGGAATGCATCTAAAAATCCCTTTTTCAATTTGGATGTCAAGTTTCATTTACTTATATTTAGTGGAGAATCTAATGTAGAAAAGTTAGATAACTAGATAAGACAAGTTGAAGTGTATTTCTACATACAACAAATCAAAGAGGATGAAGCCATGATATATCTAGCATCCCTTCGATTGAGTGGCACCATCTTGTCTAGTTGGAAGGAATGCTACAACAAGGTGGTAAGAGTAGTCATAAACATATTTCATCTTGGTTTGAGTGAATTTCTATTTTAAGAACACAATTTTACCCATTGGATTATAGACAAAACGCCATGATGGAATGGCAACATTTGAAACAAAGCAAAGTTCAAATTTTTCATAATTTTACAAAACATTTTAGAAAACAAGCATTAGCATTGAATGTTCCACTAGACACTTCTGAGACATCGATGAAATAAATTGGATCTTTGCATAGTTTTCTATATCATTCATTGTTATTATTTGAGCCTAAGTCTCTTGATGAAGTTACTGTGAAGATTGTACATCTTGAAAGCAGAGAGAAGCATGCGGAAGATGACTGCTCCAAAAGGATAGTAGCAGCCAAGAGAAGAGAAGCAAGGCCCTCTTGTACTCATTGTGAGAAAGAAGGGCATGATGAGGAGAATTGCTGGAAACTACATCTAGAATTGAGACCTAAGAGGAATGACAGAAAAGAGAAGCATAAGACAATTGCAACCATGCAACAAGATCAAGAATCTAAATCAAAATATGTTGAGAAGATCATGGCTATAGGATTTTCAGGTGGTAGACCAATTGACTTGGAACCATATTCAAGTGACGAAATGAAGATTACAGCTCTTGGGATTGCAATAGATGGACCCATCGACTTGGGTTCTGATTTGGGTGATGAGACAAAGATTTCAGTAGATGTTGTACCAAAGATGAAAAGGGCACCAAATGAAGCATGTCTTATAGAACTTGAATAAATCAACCAAATCATTCAAGCGAAGAATGTTGAACTAAGGAGACTCCTCCAAGCATAGAAGGAGAAACAAAGGTTGCAACAACAGTTACAAGCCAAGGAGGAGGCCTTCGAAAAGTTGTAGCATAACAAGCCTGAGGTAAAAAGTGATTCTTCAATTTCATGTACTTTTGATGATGATGATTTAATTTCTTTTGAGAGACATACTACAAGGATTGGATAAAAATTATTGAAGAAAATGGGGTATCAAGGAAAGAGCATCAACATTGATGACCAAGGCATTGTAAATCCCATTAAAGTGGAGGAATTTCCTCGTTATGCAGGACTTGGATATGTGAGGAAAGAGGTTGGGGAATTCTCCAAGAGAGCCAATAACCAACCAATGGTAGATGATGAGAGAACTTCATCACATTCTAGTGATAGTGATGGTTCCATGGGCACGTATCAGTGGTGCACTAGAAATAAGAGTTCCAAGATTATCCAAAAAGTTTGGAGGAGAAAGAATCATTGTAGTCACTACAATGAGTTTGGACACTAGAGAGCCACGTGTCAGATGCTCCATGCCCGGAAAGCATCAATAAAGAATCCAACTAGTAAAGATGTTCAACAAATGAATCTGCCACATTCATGGGGGTCCACTTTATTGAGTAAGAGATGGTTTTACTAGATATAGTAGCATGTTGTGGCCACATTTTGTAAATCATGCGTTGTGATTAATTGTAAAAGTGATGATGTGTTTTCCATCGCTTATTAAAGCAACAATGATGTTTGAGGCCTTTTTTTGATAGTTGTGGTTTTGGTTACTATTATAATGTAAACTTTACCAAAGAGTGTGTGTTATAAACTCTTGGCAAGTATGGGGTTGTTTAAGTCATGTGTGGTTTTGTATGTGATTGCAAAGAATGTCCCAGATTTGCATGAAATGCAGATGTTGAAAGTGTGGCTTGATGAAGACATAGACAATGTGCAAGATGTGTTCATGCTTTTGGAGGACCAAAATATCCTTAGTGGGGAGGTGTGATCCGAGAGGATCCAGAAATGTAAGTGGCCTTGAAAATAGCTCAAAAATAAAATTCATCAATGAAAGTGAAACTAGGACCAGATCGTATTGCTCATGGCCCTGATTCCAGTGGTGTGTACGACACTAAAATCTGAGTTTGTATGCTCAAGTTATAGTTGGTAAAAGTTATGGTCAAACTTGGCCAAGTGGTAGGCTTAACGAGGCAATAATTTGGCAGCGACTCAACACATGGAATACAGCCACTGAAACGGGTGAATTTTTCACCTACTTAATTTTCCCAGTGACCCTTATTTTCAGGTGGGTTAAAAATGAATTATTGTTTTATAAGAAAAGAAAAACATGATTGAAATAGACATAGCGGGATGCCACGCCTACACAATATTGTTGTATATATTAAAAAAAACAAATTCAAATGGGGTGGCAAGTCGCCACCTCGACAACACCCCACACACACACACACACATATATATATATATTACATACAGGTGGGTGGGTTGCCTCCGGCGGACCTGCCCAACCCCCACTAGGTGTCATGTATTGAAATGGATCCATGCCCCAATGGCTATACGTCATGTATAAACCACCACGGCCGGCAAGGCTTGAACCTACCCAACCAACCTCCTGGGTGGCCCCAAAACCACATTAATTCAAATTTAAATGTGGCAGTTGAAAAAAATCACGAGCGTCGTACCATTTGGAGGGTCGGCAAGGTTGGAACCCCTAACTTACCCACTCCAATTGAAGCACTTTTTCTAATGAACCAAATAGTCCATGTTGGTACATCTGCCCAACAAATTATTAATATTCCACTCAATTCATTCGACCATGGAAGAGAGACAGAGGATGATAGAACCTTGAGCAGAGGAGACAATGAAACCATGAGCTAGGGATCTACAAATATGCCAAAAATATTCCCTTAGAAGTCTAGTGGTTCCAGTGTCATAATTTGACAAATTTATTGTCAATTTTGCATAATTTCATGAGACGAATCCAATGGTGATATCCGTGTCTCCAGTTGAGCTCTCCATTTTAAGGCGATCATCCAAATTGGAGGTATAAGGGTCATTTTTGTAAAGCTATTTGTAACTGATTTCTTTGATGCCACTTAAGGAAAGAAGGCCTCCTCACTGTTGAGCACGGCCCGAAGACATAGCCCACATTGGGTGAACTCTGTATTCAAATCATTATTTCTTTGATCTCGCGTTTTCTTATGATTTCCACTTTTTTCATGTGGTTAAGTTACTTGGTTAATATGCTCTTTTATATGAAATCTTGAATGCATCCTTGAAGTTAAAAGATATGGATCAATGGTAGCTCTTATCTTTTATAAATCCACTATTATTCCTTCCTTGGAAACAACATGTACCAATTAATGTACCTCTTTCTAAAATAAAATGCATTTACTAAGCTTGGAATACAATGGATGCTCTCCTAGAAATCTAAATATTGCTGCTAAGTGCTTGAAATTATCTTCTTCATTCTTAGAATATATGAATATATCATCAATGAATACAATCAAAAACTTATTTGGATAATTATACAAAACATTATTCATAAAACACATGAAAGTAGTTTGAGCATTAGTTAGACCAAAAGGAACTACATGAAACTCATAATGCCCATACCCAGTCTAAAAAGAAGTCTTGCAGATGTTATCTTATTTGATGTGTACCTAATGATATTATGATCTCAAGTCAATCTTCAAGAACATTGTTCCTCCCTTCAATTGATCAAATAAGTCACTGATCATCAACAACAAATACCTATTCTTGATGGTTACCTTGTTCAATTTCTTGTAATAAATACATAGCCTAAGAGTAGCATCATTCTTCCTCACAAACAATATTGGTGCACCCCAAGGTGATACACTTGGCCTTATCTACCCCTTGTAAGGAATTTCTTTCAAATTCAACCTTAGTTCCACTAACTCTGGAGTGCTCATCCTATAAGGTGCGTTAGATGTTGGTGTTGTCCCTAGTACCAACTCAATAGAAAAGTATGCTTCCATATGAAGAGGTAACTTTAAAATCTCTATTGGGAATACATCCTAAAATTCTTGCAAAAACTGGATATGTCTTCAATACTTTTTCATCCTTAACATCCTTACCTTTATCACTGGAAACATGCACTGCAAATAAAACACACCCTTTCCTGCAACTGTGCTTTTCTTACATAGTTATAACTATTATAATTGATGTCATCTTCTTCTTACCCTGCAATATTCTTTGTTATCCATTGTCATCTAAGCACTCAATAGGCTTCTCATAAAAATCCACTTTAGTCCTGTGAAGATAGACCCAATCCAAATCTATAGCAATATTATATGATCCAAATGGAAGTACATTCAAATGTGCTAATGTAGGCATACCATTTAACTCAAATGCACAAGCTCTTACCCAATGATGAACTATTTTCTAACTCTACAATGAAAATACCTTGTAACAGAGGTTTTTGCGGAAGAACCTATAAAAATAACCCAAAAATATATTTGTAGAGGAGGTCACTAGTGGAGGTGGATGGAAGGATGTTTTAACAGATCGTTTTTGGACAGTGCGCCTAAAATCTACAAATGCACCCATGTTTTATTGTCCATACAAACACTTATAATGCATATAACATGGTGCACCATGGAAAATTTGTTTTGATAAAATTAAAAAAACATGGTGTGCTAAATACCACATTGCATCGGTGCTTGAATCATAAATCGCATTGGTGTCCTTCATATAGTCAAACATCCTGGTGCATATCACTAAGGAGAATTGTTGTAGTTTTAAATTTAAAAAGATCAGTGTTATTTTCCAAAGATGCTCTAGTGCAATAAACTTATCAAAATTCCCCAAGGCATCTTCTAAAGTGCACTAATAGGTGTTTTTTAATTTCTAAGAAAAAGAATGATGCTATAGTAAAAATAAAGCACCGATGTGGTACATGTATAGAAAAGATCCAGAGCGCCTTGAGAAAAGCACCGTGATATTTTTTAATTAAAGAAATGTGTCTCTTTTAGATATATTTTGCATCAGTATTATTAGATAAATGCACCAAATGAGAGTTCAAAAAAAAAAAAAAACCTCCCATCTGTAATTTTCATTTTTATCATCTATAGTGCAAGATATCTTTGAAGTACCAGTACCACTCCTACCACATGCAAGCACCCTAATGTTGGTGCTTCTCTTTCTCACCATCCTTCCATACTGTAGTCACTGTTTGAACATGGCAGGCTAGGGAGAGGGAGAGGGATTTATATCCTTGCCCTATTGCTATAATGACTCAAGATTTCTTGAGGAATGTAGGCCTCCTCAAGTACTATGAGGAGGTTATATCCCTAAAGGGACATTATGTCTTATTAGTGCATCTGATCAGTGGATGGAGTGCCCAGAAGTAACTTTTATGTGTTAGTCCTAGGGAGTAGTATCGGCCCACTACGGACAACATATACTTTATCCCTAGCCTATCTAGGAGAGGGGAGGATTTTCCCCATGGGGTTGCAGTTGAGATTCAGCTTCCCTACACTTAGAGATATGTCAAGCATCATGAGTTCCATCCATCAGTTTTTCAAGTTTGTGGTGGAAAACTACGAATTTCTTCTTTTTTTTTAAAGGATGTTAGGTGCCTCTCATTATTAGTCACCACCATTACACACTCTAGTAGTGATGGGTAGCACATTAGTTTCCATATTTTTTATTATTTTGATTCTTTTATTTAGGTGCCATGTTGCATCAGATGGACTACCATTTTTTTGAGGTAGTTTTGCATGGATTTAGATAGATGTCATGCATTGAGACATGGGAAGGATACCTTCCCTTTTGCTTTTGAGATTTTTTGTATACTTTTTTAGAGGTTTCTGGAGACAAGGCCTACATTTGATCATTGCCCTCCTAGGCCAATCACTGAGGTCTAGATGCACATGTGGGGGAAGATGATGCCCAAGAGGGGCTTCTTGGAGTATCTGGCCAGGATTTCTCTTGAGCCACTGGCACTACTGGCTAGTGAGGATGACCATGTGTTTATTGTGTTGGTGTTTCCATACGTTGGGATTGATTAGAGGGGGTTTCCAAACATCCACTTCACAGTGGCTGAGCCTCTAGATAATACAGGTAATATTAGTGTTTTATTTAAATTAATCTAGTTTCATTTTCTTGTTTTAATGAATTAGAATAAAATTTATTTTAGCACATTCTTTAACTTGATTTATTAAATTATATAATCAAATTATCTAATTATTTTTTTGTACTATATATTTTGTAGACATCGGCTAATTTTATGGGGACATACCTCCTCCTCTACTACTAGATGGAGGAGATCAAGAGATGGGCAAGGCCCAAGAGGCTTAGTCACATCTTTAGGGGGGCATGGGCATCTAGGGCCACGGGGTTGGTTTGCAATTTTGGATGGACCACTGTGACAGATTGGCCATAGTTTTGGTTTTCCAAGTAGTCCACCCTACGCGGCCTCAAGATATTAGTACAAATGTGATGTTCATGGATCTCTATAGGGACTTTATGCATGAGATGATGTCCCTTATGTGGCATATCATTAGAGCTAGTAGGGCAGTGGAAGTAGCAAGGGATGTAGGCTGTCATCATGCAGTGACATATACATCAAGTGAGGATGGTGATGATGATGATCAGGGTGATGATCATGATCATGATCATGAGGGTGGTGATCATGATGCTTCTAGTAGTACCATCCCATCGGATCATGGTCACGAACAAGGTGTTGGTGATCCTTCTGTTATTACACCTCCCCATCATTCATTTATCAAATATTTGATTGCACTCATTTGACTTTATGTAGTTATTTGACTTGTTTGTATACACACACACACACACACACACACACATATATATATGGTGCATTTTTTTTTGTTCATGTTTATGTACTTAATTTATATGGTGGTGTTGATTTGTATATTATAAGATCATGTTAGATATGTTCATTTAATGTGCCTGCAGATAAATGTGTATGTAATAGGAGCTATTTGACATGAGATTTATATTAACTTAAGGATGTGTGTAGTGATGATGTTAGATTACAATGTTTATGTTTTTTTAGATGTAATCGTGATGATGATGCCCTACTAAATTATTAGATTTGTGTGCTAGCTAATGACATTTATATGTGCTAGAGGTATATATAAATAAATGATGGTAGTGAATTTGAATGTGTATATCTTAGATAATGTTTATGATTGTTATATGGTTACCATCATGATGTTTATTTTTTATGGAATAATATTTGTTATAGATTATGTATTAATCAAATTATATCAAACTTTTATATATGAAATTGCATACAAAACGACTTACTTTAAAAAGTGCAAAGATATTGTTATAAATTACAAAGTTTAATATGGTTGAAACTATGATTGTAAAATTAAGATAAATATTTTTCTATTGTTTAGATAGTTCATTGATATTCAATCTAACTTAATTAGTAAAATATTTCAATTCTCACATGGAAAAAATAATTAAAGGTAAAATAATTAAGTCAATTCTTAATAAGACGAAAATGTATAACTCATTCAGTTTTAATAATTAAATATTATTAATAATAAATTATTCAAAAATACAATTTAACTAATTCAATATTGGTTTATAAAATTCAGTCTATTGTTAAATTTAAAAAACTTAAGTCACAAATTTTATAGACTCTCAATCTACCAAGCATGAAAAGTGATCAAATCTCTTGAGTAGCAAACATTTTTTAGAGAAAAAAGAGATTTGATTTGATCCCTATACGGAGTTAATATGGATCTAGTTGACATGGTGTAATGACTGGGTAATTTATGTGAATAAATCTTCTATTTTACCATTGTAAGTAATTATGGAACAGAAATCATTATCTTTTTGTGAAGAAATGAATTGAATATTATTAATTCAAAACTGAGTACAAATTGAATGGTTACACATAATAACTTCTATGAGGAAGTTATTCTCTTTTCTTGCCACATGATAAATGAAAAAAAAAAAACAGTTGTTAACAAGGAAAAACCCTAACTGTTTCTCCTACTCCCATAGAAAAGGGAAAAGGAAAAGGACTCGGGTTGTTAAGGAACAAACGGGGAGAAAAGGAAGAAAAGAGGGTGCTAAGTCTGGTAGGGACCAGATAGCACAGGCACAGGTGGTGCAATATCTTGCTGAAGACAACGGTCTGGCAAGAGGGCTTGGGGGGAGATTTAGTTTGGTGGACTAGTCTCATGGTTGGGAGGAGAACAAGCATCAAGGTATTATCCTTTAATCTGGGACAGCGCTGAAGATTATAGAATAACGGTGCAGGTCAATACAGTTATCATTTTATTTTATAATCTGAGGTATAATTGTGTTTTTAAAGATATTATTTGGAATGTAGGTCAGAGTATTAATATGACAAATAATCTTAATTTGTTCAAGGGAAATAATATACAGATGCTACAGTAAGGAAACCAATGAAAAATATACATGTACATATGTATAAGCAACACTATGAATTATTAAACGAAGTTTGATGAAAAGTATACATGTGTATATATTTATATCAGAACACATTGATTCATTAAACAAAATCTGAGGTGGAGACGAACATGAGTAACTTAGAATCCAAATAGAATTTTACATAGATTCGGTGGAGTCTCTGTAGCACAGGACTCAAGAAGAACTAAGTATAAACCCTACTTGTTGGGTAGGGGTGTCATAAATCAGAGACAGAGTCTCTGTCAATGAAAGAAAAGAACAGAATATAAGAATCAACTTCTGAGTTGCATTCGATAGATGGAATGTAATCATTAAAATAGCATAAATTCGTAACATGTAAACAATGATACAACAATAAACAGGAAAGGACCCCGAGAGAATATTCAACCCAGACATATACATATATTTATATTATGATAAGAAATGTTGGAAGCGCGTGCGCATAGCCTATGCACAAGGGATTAATTAATCAAGAAACACGGTGGAGTAACGACCAACGCTCTCGGTACAATAAAGAAAACACAGTACCATGGTAATGACTATACTACTTTAAAATTGTCTAATCCTCGCATGGAATAGCATTACACAAATGTAACAGTAGCATAATAAGAAACCATGAGCAGTGACACTGGAAAAGATTAAAGACATGCGCAACTATGTAATAATCGAGCTGACTGTCGTAAATAAAGAGATGGGTATACCACAGTATGCGTAAAATTCTATAACCAAAACAATGCAGGTGACAATAGCCACGGTTGAAAACCCATAATGTAAAAATAGTCAAGGCCTAGCTAGAGCTTCCAGTGCCGAGACCGTTAAGGGTCTTAACCATGCATTATGCACACAAATAAAGTCAAACGATGAACCATTATATATATATATATATATATATATATATCTATTCCTCTCTGTATAACGAGAAAATATTAAGCATGTGCAGACCTACTAAGGGTTGCAGAGATACATCAAGAACATTACTTTCCAGGGTGAAACCTCATGCAATAATAAATTAATTAAGTTTTGCCGAAACCTCGGCCACAAGAGTAACTGGAAACAATTACAGTATCATTACTTCAGGAAACAGAGTAACTGGAAAATCCACATGCATCTAAAGAAAATAGAGTCATGATAACCACAAATCCAAAACAAAGATGCAAATATGACAAATGCCTCGCGGCGCATCAATTAAGCCATCCACAGTGATGGTCGATTCAATCTTGTACAATAGAACAATGACAGGAAACCCAAATGAAAATAATACATCTCGAGTTTAGGCATATGCCTATGAGCTCTGTTCAGGCACGGTAAATACCATTGCCACCATGAAGGCCGTATCCTGGTTTCAAACACAGGACGGCGCCCTTAGGCGAATAGGCCACAAGGATTCAACCTCCAACGAAGCAACGAAGAAATCGCCTGACAGAAAAGGGGAAAATCAACTTCAACCCAATATCAAATGCAATTATAATTCCTACGCTACAAGGGTGTAGGCTTACCTGAGGAGTTGTTTCCAGAAATTAAGCTTGAGCCGCATAGAAAGTCCCTTGAACTCTGTCAACCAAATCATGCACATGAGTTAAAGGTAATAGTAGGCGATTCCAAAACAAAATCGATAGCTATACAATTTCTTATTGAAAACAAAAAAAGATTACCTGCAATGTTTCAGGTAGAATGGTGTTCCAAGAATAGTTACAAACTCTGGAGCATATCTCCGAACCAGGCGCCACCATTTGAGACGGCGACGAGGAGCCGAGGAGTATAGAACAGGAGATATAACGATTAACCGTGGAAATGAAACCAAATGATAATATAAAGTGAAAACCTAGAGCCACCTCACAACTGGCAGTTGGCCTGACCGTCCGATCAAGGAAGAGCGACATCTGCCTTAGATCAGATCTGTGATCCCGAGGAGTCCACTGCAGGACCATGTCATTTATTACCTCCTCCAGCGAGCTCAGCTACCGCAATCCAGGTCGATGAGGAGAAATCCCCAGGCAAGCTAGCTGTGTCCCTCTCCGTTCAGGAGAGTAAATGCGCTCAGGTAGGTGATCATTGGCGGCATATGAAGCTGGGAACATCAACCCTACGTCGCATTAGCAGGAAGGGTTTCAAGTTTGGGTATTAATGAATGCCACCTCGGCAGAGGTTACGGTATTAACGCATCACCATGGCTGTCAAGGGGTCTACCACCTTAGTAGTTACCCTCCCTTAGTTGTGTGGAAGAATAGATATAATAATACGCAGACATACCTGATGTGGGTAAACAATAATTACAATCAGAGTATACGTGAAATTAACCAATTTTTTTTATTATGCATGGTAAGTAGTGTGGGTTGTGACATATGGTATCAGAGCCCAGTTACAAAACTGAGGCCTCTGGGTAAGGATAGATTGAAATTAGAGGAATAAAATAAAAATAAAAATAAAATATGAACTTTTCTTATCATTACTTTTCATTTTGTTGGAATAAGCACAGGATCAGGAGTTTCGAAGACTTGCAGCATGAGGAGAGCAGATAATACAACTCGACGACCTGTGATGGGACAAGGGATACCTGGCCCTGAAAATAATCTTGAACTATGGGTCCAGCTTGGGGAAGAGGCCAAAGTTACAAATCAAGCCATTCTGGAAACCGTACAGGAACTTAAAAATGAGATGGCAAGGTTGTGGGAAGACAATGCTAGACTAACGATGGAGCAAGAAAGAATACTAAAAAGTTTATCTGATCGACAGAATCAAGTACCAGCTAATCCTAGCATGGAGCAACAGAGGATGTCGGAAGAATAGAACCATCCTATGCCCCTTGAAGGATCGAAGGAACAGGAGGAGCGTTCCGATAATGTAATTGAACAACAAACTTCGAAAAGACAAAGGGTGGAACTACAAGGGGAATTTCGCAAAATTAAACCACCACATTTTGATGGGGAACAAGAAGAAGCAGCTGAAGTATGGCTAATTAATATGAACAAGTATTTCCAGCTCTATGAATATGACCACAATCTTTAAGCAAGATTGGCTATTTTTCAGCTATAGGGAAAGGCCACCTTATGGTGGGAGGAAGTGAAGATTGTAAAAGGAGTTACTGAACAGACTATTACTTGGGATAACTTCCAAAAGTATTTTAAAGAGAGGTACCTAACTGAATGGTTCTGCGATAAGAAGGCAAGAGAGTTCCATGATCTGCATTTGGGGCAGTAGACTATGGACGAGTTCATCACCCGCTTTACTTCCCTGCTTCACTATGTGCCATATATAAGGGAGGAAAAGGCAAAGGTACAGAGATTTGTAACCAGCTTACCACCCTACATGCGAGAAAGGATTGAATTTGACAATCCAAAATTAATGGATGAGGTAATTCGGAAGGCCAAAATCTGTTATCAACAAAGCAAACATAAGGGGGAAGCAGCTGGCAGAAAAAGGAATGAGAAAAGAGCTTTAAGTCAATAGGAAACAACAAAGGAAATCGCAGCAGTGGAAGTAAGGGAAATGGCAAAGGACTGAACAGCAGAATTCCAGCTAGAACCACATCCAAATTTAGGCCTAACAATGAATCTAAAGTCAGCGAACAGCAGGCACGCGTGGACAATGAAGGGACAACAAGACCCCTGGTGCAATGCTGGGGTTGTGGGGGACCCCATTACATCAAAAACTGTCCACAGCGGAAGGGGATGGAATAGTTATCCCAAATTCACGAAGCTTCAACAGTCGGCGAAGTGGGACGCAGTGTACCTAGGATTAATGCGGCTTTGGAAGACCGTCAGGCGGAGTATCAGCCAACTATGGTCGAATTCGAAGGTAATATTTCAGACCTTACTGTATCTGTTTTAATTGATCTTGGGGCTACACTGAGTTATGTAAGCCGAAAAGTAGTGGAACGTTGTAATTTACAATCTGTTAAGTTTAAAAACCCATGGCTGGTGCAATTAGCTATGGGAGCCAAAAGACGAGTGATAGCTAAAATTAAGGACTGCTCCTTCACCGTAGCTGGACAGCCGGTAACGGCTGACTTGAACATGCTTCCCCTTGGCTCCTATGATATTCTCATTGGTATGGACTGGCTGGAAAAACACTGGTCATTAGTGGATTGTAAGACCAAGATTATCTACTTTAGAGATCACCTTGGAAACAGAAAAGAAATGCAAGGAATTAAACGACCTGTGCAAGTTCGACCAATAACAGAAAACCAGCTTGTAAAATGTATTCGAAAAGGATTCCAGGTCTATGCCATCCAGGTGGGTTATGCAGACTCTAAGGATAAAATAGCTATTCTAAATAATATCCCTGTAATCCAAGAATTCACAGATGTGTTCCCAGAAGAAATTCCTGGGTTGCCCCCAAGAAGGAACATAGATTTTACCATTGAGTTGGTTCCAGGGGCGGCACCAGTGTCACGGGCACCATATAGAATGAGTGTACCCGAGCTGACAGAATTAAAAATGCAGTTGCAAGAATTATATACGTCCTAGTGTGTCCCCGTGGGGAGCCCTAATGCTGTTTGTTAAGAAGAAGGACGGAACCTTCCGGATGTGCATTGATTACCGACAGTTAAATAAGTTAACCATTAAGAATAAATATCCTTTACCACGGATCGACGAACTATTTGATCAAGTGAAAGGTGCAACGGTGTTCTCTAAGATTGATCTGCGTTCTGGTTACCATCAAATCCGAATTAAAGAAGAAGATATCGCTACAACAGCTTTTAGAACCAGATATGTTCATTATGAATTTGTGGTCTTGCCATTTGGACTTAGCAATGCCCCTACAACGTTCATGTGTTTAATGAACAGTATTTTTCATCACTATTTGGACAGATTTGTAGTGATATTTGTTGATGATATATTAGTATATTCTCGCAACATGGAGGAGCATCATGAACATCTTAGAAAGGTGTTACAGACCCTTCGGGAACACCAAATGTACGCAAAGTTTAGTAAGTGTGATTTCTTTAAAGAAGAAATCCAATACTTGGGACATGTAATTACCAAGGAAGGGATCACTGTGAACCCAGAGAAGATAAAGGCCATAATGGACTGGCCTGTACCAAAAGATGTGGCAGATGTTCGATCTTTTATGGGACTGGCTGGATATTATAGGAGGTTTGTAGAAGGTTTTTCTAGAGTAGCATTTCCCATTACCTCATTACAGGAAAAGGGAAAAGCATTCCATTGGACCCCAAACTGCCATAAAAGTTTTGAACAATTGAAACACTTACTCACCACAGCACCTATTTTGAGGATAGCTGATCCTAATAAGGATTAAGTGGTACGTACGGATGCGAGCAAAGAAGGAGTAGGTGGAGTTTTAATGCAAGAAGGCAAGGTGGTTGCGTACAAGTCCCGGAAATTAAAGGAGCACAAACAGAAATACTCTGCTTATGATTTAGAATTGACTGCCGTCATCCATGCCTTAAAAATGTGGCGACATTATCTTGTGGGCAGGAAATTTTTGCTGCTCACTGATCATCATAGTTTGACCAACTATTTCAGCCATCCTACCTTAAATGCTAGACAAACATGGTGGGTGGACTTCCTGAGCGGCTTTGATTTCGAGATAAAACATTTGCAAGGGAAAGAAAACCGAGTGGCGGATGCCTTAAGTCGAAAAATACAACATTTGTGTGAAATATTCGTAAGTGGGTGGAAGAGTCCCATTCTGGAAATGGTTAAGGAAGCCTCAAGTCAAGATGATGAATATCAGCAGTTAAAACTGCAGCTACAGCAATCTGCTAACTTGGCAGGCCAACTAGATTATGAGTTAGATGATGCGGGAATGATATATTTCCGGCAAAGATTATATGTACCCAACCAAGATAAAATTAAAAATCTGTTTATGGATGAATTCCATGTCAGCCATTATGCGGGACACCCGGTATACCAGAAAATGATTACTGCCCTCCGAAAAGATTACTTTTGGCTAGGAATGAAGAAGAACATTGCCGAGTATTTGGCACGATGTTTAGAATGCCAGCAGATTAAAGCAGAACACCAGCATCCGGCGGGATTATTACAACCACTACCTATTCCGGAATGGAAATGGGAAATCATTTCCATGGATTTCATCACAGGGTTACCTAAGTCAAAAAGGAACAATGATTCCATTATGGTGGTAGTAGATAAGCTAAGTGAAGCTGCGCATTTTATACCGGTACAATCCACGTACAAAGCTACACAGGTTGCTCATGTTTTTATGCAGAATGTGTTTAAGCTTCATGGACTTCCAAAAACGATAATTTTCGATCGCGATGTGAAGTTCACATCAGCCTTTTGGAGAACACTATTCACTGATTTAGGAACCCAACTAAATTTCAGCACAGCGTACCATCCTCAGACCGATGGACAAACGGAACGAGTAAACCAAGTGGTGGAAGATATGCTATGGGCATACGTTATGCAACAACCCACACTGTGGGAAGAATATCTGCATCTGGTAGAATTCGCGTATAATAATGGGTATCACACCTCTACACAAATGAGCCCATTTGAGGTTATGTATGGTCGGAAATGCCGTACACCCTCTAGCTGGGGAGGACCCGAGGATAAACTGAGTTTGGGACCTGAAATTCTTAAAGAAATGGAAGATATGGTGAAAAGAGTGCGCGTAAATTTGAAGGCTGCTCAAGACAGACAGAAAAATTTTGCTAATCGGAAAAGAAGATTTAAGGAGTACCAAGTTGGGGACCACGTTTATATCAAAATTCAGGCTAAAAGAAGTACCTTACAATGGATCGAGTGTGCCAAATTGGCGCCTCGATACTGTGGACCCTTCCAAATCCTGGCTAGGATTGGACCAGTGGCATACCAGCTTGCCTTGCCGAGTCACATTCGAGTCCACAACGTGTTCCATGTTTCAGTACTGAAGAAATATGTCTATGACCCTAAGCATGTGATCCAATGGCAGGATATTCAGGTAGTAACTATTGCTACAGTAAGAATGTTGAAATTAATATTGAAAGAAAAACTAACTTTAGAAATTGTGCAATGCAGGTCGAACCAGAAGGACAGGTTCTGGTCGAACCTCTGAGCATCCTCGACCGAAGAGAAGTGCAGCTGCGGAAACGAGTTATTACCCAAGTTAAGATCCAATGGCAACACTATGGACCTGAGGAAGCCACTTGGGAGGATGAAGAGCTAATGAAAAGAACTTATCCAACTCTCTTCATGGTTAAAAGACACCGAGACAGTGTCCAATCTCAGGGGGAGGACATGTAATGACTGGGTAATTTATGTGAATAAATCTTCTGTTTTACCATTGTAAGTAATTATGGAACAGAAATCATTATCTTTTTATGAAGAAATGAATTGAATATTATTAATTCAAAACTGAGTACAAATTGAATGGTTACACATAATAACTTCTATGAGGAAGTTATTCTCTTTTCTTGCCACATGATAAATGAAAATAAAAAAAAAGAAACAGTTGTTAACAGGGAAGAAAACCCTAACTGTTTCTCCTACTTCCATAGAAAAGGGAAAAGGAAAAGGACCCGGGTTGTTGAGGAACAAACGGGGAGAAAAGGAAGAAAAGAGGATGCTAAGTTTGGTAGGGACCAGATAGCACAGGCACATGTGGTGCAATATCTTGCTGAAGAACACGGTTTGGCAAGAGGACTTGGGGGGAGACTTAGTCTGGTGGACTGGTTTCATGGTTGGGAGGAGAACAAGCATCAAGGTATTATCCTTTAATCTGGAGCAGCGCTGAAGATTATAGAATAACGGTGCAGGTCAGTACAGTTATCATTTTATTTTACAATCTGAGGTATAATCGTGTTTGTAAAGATATTATTTGGACTGTAGGTCATAGTATTAACATGACAAATAATCTTAATCTGTTCCAGAGAAATAATATACAGATGCTATAGTAAGGAAACCAATGAAAAATTATACATGTACATATGTATAAGCAACACTATGAATCATTAAACGAAGTCTGATGAAAAGTATACATGTGTATATATTTGTATCAGAACACATTGATTTATTAAACAAAATTTGAGGTGGAGACGAACATGAGTAACTTAGAATTCGAATAGAATTTTACACAGATTCGGTGGAGTCTCTGTAGCACGGGATTCACAAAGAACTAAGTATAAACCCTACTTGTTGGGTAGGGGTGACATAAATCAGAGACAGAGTCTCTGTAAATGAAAGAAAAGAACAGAATATAATAATCAACTTCTGAGTTGCATTCGATAGATGGAATGTAATCATTAAAATAGCAGAAATTCGTAACATGTAAAGAGTGATACAATAATAAACAGGAAAATACCACGAGCAAATATTCAACCCATACATATACATATGTCTATATTATGATAGGAAAAGTTGGAAGCGCGTGCGCATAGCCTGTGCACAGGGGTTCAAATAATCAAGAAACACGGTGGAGTAACGACCAACGCTCTCGATACGATAAAGAAAACACAGTACCATGGTAATGACTTTATTACTTTAAAACTGTCTAATCCTCGCATGGAATAGCATTACACAAATGTAATAGTAGCATAATAAGAAATCATGAGCAGTGACACTGGAAAAGATTAAAGACATGCGCAACTATGTAATAATCGAGCTGACTGCCATAAATAAAGAGATGGGTATACCACAGTATGCGCAAAATTCTATAACCAAAAACAATGCACGCGACAGTAGCCATGGTTGAAAACCCATAATGTAAAAATAGTCAAGGCCTAGCTAGAGCTTCCAGCGTCGAGACCGTTAAGGGTCTTAACCATGCGTATGCACACAAATAAAGTCAAACGATGAACCATTACATATATATCTATTCCTCTCTGTATAACGAGCAAATATTAAGCGTGTAGAGACCTGCTAAGGGATTACAGAGATATATCAGAACATTACTTTCCAGAGTGAAACCGCATGCAATAATAAATTAATTAAGTTTTGCCGAAACCTCGGCCACAGGAGTAACTGGAAGCAATTATAGTATCGTTACTTCAGGAAACAGAGTAACTGGAAAATCCACATGCGACTGAAGAAAATAGAGTCATGATAACCAAAAATCCAAAACAAAGATGCAAATATGATAAATGCCTCGCGACGCATCAACTAAGCCATCCATAGTGATGGTCGATTCAATCTTATACAATAGAACAATGACAGAAAACCCAAATGAAAATAATACATTTCGAGTTTAGGCATATGCCTATGAGCTCTGTTCAGGCACGGTAAATACCGTTGCCACCATGAAGGCCGTATCCTGGTCTCAAACACAGGACGGCGCCCCCAGGCGAATAGGCCACAAGGATTCAACCTCCAACGAAGCAACGGAGAAATCGCCTGACAGAAAAGGGGAAAATCAACTTCAACCCAATATCAAATGCAATTATAATCCCTACGCTACAAGGGTGTAGGCTTACCTGAGGATCTGTTTCCAGAAATTAAGCTTGAGCCGCATAGAAAGTCCCTCGAACTCTGTCAACCAAATCATGCACCTGAGTTAGAGGTAGCAGTAGGCGATTCCAAAACAAAATCAATAGCTGTACAATTTCTTATTGAAAACAAAAAAAAGATTACCTGCAATGTTTCAGGTAGAATGGCGTGCCAAGAATAGTTACAGACTCCGGAGCATATCTGCGAACCAGGCGCCAACATTCGGGACGACGACGAGGAGCCGAGGAGCATAAAACAGGAGACAGAGCGATTAATCGCGGAAATGAAACCAAATGATAATATAAAGCGAAACCCTAGAGCCACCTCACAACTGGCAGTTGGCCTGACCATCCGATCAAGGAAGGGCAACATCTGCCGTAGATCAGATCTGTGATCCCGAGGAGTCCATTGCAGGACCATGACATTTATTACCTCCTCCAGCGAGCTCAGCTACCGCAATTCAGGTCAATGAGGAGAAATCCCGAGGCACGCCAGTTGTGTCTGTCTTTGTTCAGGAGAGTAAATGCGCTCAGGAGGTGATCGTTGGTGGCATAGGAAGCTGGGAACAACAACCCTACGTCGCATCAGCAGGAAGGGTTTCAAGTTTGGGTATTAATAAACGCCACCTCAGCAGAGGTTACGGTATTAACGTATCACCATGGCCGTCAAGGGGTCTGCGACCTTAGTATTTACCCTCCCTTAGTTGTGTAGAAGAATGGTTATAATAATACGCAGATATACCTGGTATGGGTAAACAATAATTACAATCAGAGTTTACGTCAAATTAACCAAAAAAAATTTATATGCATGGTAAGTAGTGCATGGTAAGTATAGTGGATTGTGACATATGGTATCAGAGCCCAGTTACAAAACTTAGGCCTCTGGGTAAGGATAGATTGACATAAGAGGAATAAAAAAAAAAAAAAAAATTTTTTCTTGTATGTATGTATTTAATTATATTTATTACTAATATTTTCTAAAATATTACATATTAAACATTGAAAAAA
>APFE031477127.1:0-14129 GCA_000404065.3 Pinus taeda
AAATGGAGCAGCCCCGCGTACAGATTTAAACTGAAATCAGATGAGAGTGGATAAACAGAGTCTTAGCATGCGGTAAATGGTTGAAATACATAACGACTTCCGGCGAGTGTGAGTGCCAAGAATTGCTTATTCCAGGCAGAGAAGACAAAAACACGATGGATTTTTATCGCAAATACTTGCTTTGTCTGGGGTTCCAAACCATTCTTCTTTGGACGAAAATATTGATTTCAGAAACGAAACTACTGGTGGAACGGAGACTTTCTATTATGCAGTAAATGGGTTGAAAGTGGAATTCGGCCTATGGGATTCAGAGGAGGGTGATTCGCAATCTGCAATTGAAAGTTTGCCTACGCACGTAATCTCCGTTGACAGTGCATGTTATCATCACAATGAATGAGTTATTATAGTGAAGAAAGGAGAGACCTATGGAGTCTATATTTTGCCTCAAATACAACGGGAATGATAAATATTGTAGGAACAAAAGGTGCATGATGGAATACTTAGACCAAGGACTACATAAGAAGGAGAAGGTATTACTTGATGTTCTAGAGTGAGGAAGGTCTTTTGTCTGGTCAAAAGGGTCTTGGTTGTCTCAATTTAGGCTGAATCTACTAGTAGAAGAGTTTGGTTGGATCTTCCCCTTCATAAGGGCTTTTCCCTGGTTGAGTACTGACATATTGTGTTCTCTTGTTGTCTTCAAAGATTTGGAAATTGACTTGATGATGTAGAATGTGATAACAAAGAAGAAGAAGTAATTACTCACAAGAATTTTTTAAGTAAAAGAGAAATATAATTAATAAGAAGCCCGAACTATGTTGCCCTAGATTTCTCAACTTGGTATCAGAACTTGGTTCATTGGCATATGAGTAGTTAGAAGGTCACTATAATGATAGAAGGCTTCAAGAAAAGGGAGAAAAATCAATTAACTAGGACCAAGCTACTAAAGGAAAGAAGAACAAATTTCTGGGCATATTTGTGAGCTAATACCATAGTGACTAGGCCACGACCCTGAGCAAGGAGAGGAAAATAATTTAAAGAGTTAATTAGGATCATTCTTAGAGTCTGAGAGGCTAGATTACTATCCTAGAAAAAGTTGAAATACTTGAAAGAAAAATCACAGTTTTATGCTCAAGTATAAAGGTCTGAAATCACTATAAAAAAGTATGAATATTGTATCATCTGAGAGATCCAAAAAAGTCAAAAAAATTGTAAATGTTTGTGGATGAAAAGGAGCATGTCATTGTGGACAAGAAGAAACTAAAAAAATTTCACTTGATGATTAGTGAGAACCGATCTGTTTAGAAGTTTTATAAAGGTAAAAAATTGAAACTACAACAACCTAGAAGAAGGAGACGAGACTTCTGTGAGGTGTTGTGCATAATTCTACATAAAATATCTAAGAACAATAATTTAAAGATTTTGGAATGCGTGTCACTATACTCAAAGAAGCTGAATCTTATGAGTAACATAAGAAGAAAGTTGAATCCTTGAATTCTGTGATTGTGACCAAATTACAATATTGGAATGTTCCTCACTTATTAGAAGCTACTATCATTATAAGGACTATAGTCAACACTGAAAGGAGACCTTTGCACAAGGGAAAGATGAGCCTTCACAATATTATAATAATAAATCAAAATGAATCTCAAATATAGAACTCTTTAAGCAAGCTGGGCATCTTTGTATACATCTGGAAGAAGAATTTCTTCAATCTAACTTGCACCAGCCTATGGAAGAATCATTGAAGATCTCATGAAAATTAGCTAAGTATTATCTCTATTCTTTATATCTCAAATATATAAAAATATGTTTTCAATAAGAAACAAGCTCTATGGAACATCAATCCTTCATCATCAAAGACAGAGGTATGTAATTCTGAGATTTTCATTAAAGTGTTTGAGATTTTAGTTCTTGCAAATTTTCATTGTGATACGACTTGTTAATATATGGGAGTGTATATATATATATATATATAATTGAATGATATCTAAATTTTGATATAATTCCCTTAGATATATTTAAGGTTTGTATTCAAAATCCCTTGAAATTCAATCCTCAAAATGTAATGGAAAAATTATATAATAATTACACTATTCTACTCATATATTTTGGATATGCTTGTAAATAATTATTGCAGGTATATATATTAAGAATGGTGACTTGTTAAATCAGGTTAGCTCCCAGGGCACAAGTTGAATCACATAAAAATGGGCCATGAAGATGTTGTTATAATGAAGAGGGAGCCATTCAAGGTTTGTAAAAGAGGAAACTCAAGGTATTTATAAAAGTACAGGATTTGTAGTAGTTATTCTTGATTCAAAGATGCAATCATTTTGAATTTTTCCTTCGATTACTAACTTTCTTATGTTTAGGGTTTTGAGTCATAAAGATTCGTGTTAGGGTGATTAATAACTAGATAAATCTACCATTGTCATACTATCTCTTACCATTTGTTCATTTTGGTGAAACCCTAACCATTATGGTTCGCTGCAAAACCCTTACCTTTTGATGCTTAGGGCATGTTGACAATAATAATGAAACCCTAGTCTACCTAAGGTTTATTGATAAATTCTGGAACATATAGTGATATCCTACTCTCTTGACGATTAGGATTTTAGTAATGTTATGAAGGAACCCAAACCTTTTAGGGTTTGTTGATGATATCTAGGATAAATGATGAAACACTAAAATTTTAGGGTTTGATGAATTAGGGTTTATGACAAAACCCTTGAAATAGTCAATGTAAAATCCTAGGAATGAAAACCTAGGTGCATCAGCTTCTGCATTATTGAAACCCTATTCTGGTCAAATTATTGGAATTTGATGTGTGTATCTAGGGTTTATGATAAAAAATCTATTAAGAGATTGATATAAAGAAATAGTAATGAACCCATAGATATAAATTTCTAGGATGCTAACTTTATTGTTGATATCCATGATTTAATTTTTTTAATGAGATCTAGGGTTCATGACAAACACTAGTAGAGTTTGACATGAGATTATAAGAGCCTAATATTGAAACCCTAGATGTAAAATGCTATGATTGGTTTGCTAACTCGGTTTAGTTGCTAATATTTAAGGCTTTATGTATCGATGATGGAATCTAAGGTTTTTAACAAAACCCCCAAGCAAATTTGTTGAAATCTAGATTATGAAAAGATGTAACTCTTGTTGATTGTAAACCTAAATAGGTTTAGGTTTTGATACCTAAAGCTTGATTTTTTTTTATTGGAATAACATGATAACCCTATTCTGATAACGTTAACTTCATGCTCCTGTATATTTGTACTTGGGTGTACTTATTGTGAGGAGTTCCAGATACATGATCTTCAAGATGTTCATCTACCTCATAAATAAATATGACTTGATAATAATGATTTGCATGATGGAAAGATGGAGCTATAATAATGATGATGACATTAAAGATGATCTTGTTGCCATAGAAAGAATGATGTTCCTAAAGGTATGAAACTTTGATAGATTGAAGTTCTTGATGAAATGATGATGCAAAAGAAAAGAGTTTATGTGGCTAAAAGAATAAAATTTTTGATGAACTTATTCCCTAGTTGAGAAGAAACTTGGATAAAGGAAAAATGTATATTTCCCTACTTGAGAGGGAGTTTGGTTGAAAAAAGTTAATCTTCTCTAGTTGATAACTTTATATAAAGATCATAAGGATGATTAAGATATAAGAATAGTTAAAGCACTTCAGATTGATATTCATGATCAATGAACAAGACTTGGATAAAGGGATGAGGTTGAGTTTGGTGTTGCTGAGTAAATTGAAAAACGAATCTTCGGTAAAATCGAGTTTGGACATTTTGATGACCTAAGAAGAATCAGAAAGATTGAGGACCCCAAAGGTTTCTGACAAACACACACACACACATATTGAAATTCTATTATTAATTAGGGTTGTGATTGTGTTGGATCTCTCTATAAGAAGCTTGAACATTTTGAAGCATGCTTGGACTAGTGGATATATCTAATTTAGTTGACAAGGATAGATGAAGCATCTTAGGAAGACAAGATTCTTGGGAGGACATCTAGCCAACCTGTGATGATGTATAGATCCCAAAGTGGGGAGGGCATCATTAGTCTTGTGGAGCGCCAACCTTGGATATGATACCTAGATCCATGGGTTGGTGTTAGAGCTGAAGCCTAATGGAAACTATAAAGGTTGAAGCTTGGAACACACCTTAGTACCACCCAGTTAGATACCCTGGTCAAGTATCTAATTTGTAGTAATGTGTGTGCTATGAATCTTCATAGATCATATCATTTTTAGTTCATCCATATATATATATAAGAATACCTCCCTAGTTAAGAGGGACTGTTGAAGAATGTAAGTAGTGTCGGTCTTCATAATTATATTTGTTAAAAGAAAGAAAATATATTTTTTTTATTGACTTATTAAAGCATGTGTTTCATGCTTGGGTCATTGGTCAATATGTCAAAGCCTCCATTGTAGGCTTCTAGGTTTATGTCTTGAGTCACTGTCATTATCATTGTATTCTAGACCCTTCTTGGGATCATTATGTCAAAGAAAGAAATTTATTTCATTTTTTTTTATACATGTAAACTCCCCCACCATCAACTCAACCTAAAGAACTTAAATTCGGCCTCAAGCAACTATCAAGTTTACCTCCTTAAAGGGTCATGTCCTCACACAATAAGAGTATATATACAACAACTATTTAACCTATTGAAGAGGTGAAGTAAGTGATCTATAAGTCACATGAAGAAAAGGTAGAGAGAAGGTTTCTAACTAAAGTCTTTTATCATCACAGCGAAGGAGATATTATAGCGAAGGAAGGAGAAATCTGTGGAGTTTAGATTCTGCCTCGAATACAAAGGGAATGATAAATATTATAGGAATTGTTAGTGAAAGATGAAATACTTAGACTGAGGATTGCATAAGAAGAAGGAGAATGGTTTACTTCATGATTTGAGTGAGGAAGGTATGTTGTTTGGTAAAAAGGATCTTGGTTGTCTCAATATGATCTGAATCTACTAGTGGAAGATTTTCATTGGGTTTTCCCCTTCATAGGCGTTTGCTTGGATAAGTGCCTATATCTTGTGTTCTTTTGCTGTATTTCAAGTTTTGGAAATTGTCTTCACGATGAAAAATATAATAAAAAAGATGAAGAAGTAATAATTAATGATAAGGAATTGTCAAGTAAAAGAGAAATCAAATTAATAAGTAGTCATAACTATGTTTCCCTAGATTTCTCAACACATACAAACCATGACTTGGCAATGATGACATGGAGTTACAATACTATGTGGTAATGCCAAGTCATTCTCCTTGCTACTTTAAATTTTTCTTATTCATGTTAAGACTCTCCTTATTATTTATCTTCACCCTCCAAAGGGTCTAGGATCAACATCGAGACCTTTTGAGAAATCATGAAATGTATTAAATCTATCTTGGTTCATGATCTCTCCATGTTTTCATGATGGTTCTTCTTTGTGCTTCTTATATGCAAGTTCTTATTTGTATCTCATCCTTGAAATATTCCATGAGAATCACCTTGCCTTTTTTAGGAAGTAAACTTGCCAATGAATATCACTCATGATAAGGAAAAATCAATATTGAAATCAACTATCCTATCTCTACCTATCTCATGGAAGAAGCTGCTTGTGATAGGCCTGTGAAAGGAATGAGAAGGAAGGGCTTGAGGAGGAGGCTGAAATTTAGCTCCAAAATGGCTTAATAAGTCACCAATTTTCATAATTACCATGCCTTGCACTATGAAGAGGATTTCTTCAAGATCTAGTGTAGTGGGTAAGTACAATGATAAATGAGATGAGCCTGTTGACTAAGATTACACAGTGCGTAGGGCTGAAGGGACATGAATATAATGACTGCATAACTTGATATGAAAGTGACTAATAAGGGGATCTAGGACTACACCGTGTGCAGAGGAAGCAAGGTAGGATAAGTCTTGGGCGTAGTGCACACTTGCAAGAGACAAGGCAGCATGACTGGTCACTGACGATGCATTGTGCACTGGGAAAGAGAGCCAAGACCACATGGAGAGGGAATAATGCATATAAAAGGCATAAGGGAAGAAATTACTACCCACTAAGAGTGTGTGATGTGCTTAACCATGATATATAGGAAAGGCTGGTGCATTTTGCTTCCACAGTGGCTACTTGTAATTAGAGATTATGTAGTTCATTGAGGTAAGTAGTAGAAGGTAAGTCAATTTTCCCAAGAGATATTTAATGCAATGTGAGAGGGAGGAGATATTTTGAATGTGAAACCATAAGAGATGACCTTAAGAAAGACTCAGTGCACAAGTCTAGGAGAAAAATATCTAATCGACGAGGCTCATGGATAGAAAATGCTCATCACTTGGTGAAGGATTAAAGCTTTCATAAGTTACACTGGGTAGGAGGACCAAGAAGAGCTTTGAAATGGCTAAGTGTGGGACAAATAGAGTAAGAGAGGGAAATGCAACCAAACAAGACTGAAACATGGATCGCAGACATGAATGCCATTGTTACAAGCTATGAAAATTCAAAATACTCGAGAAAAACAATAACACCTTGAAATAGAAGCAAAGCAACACATATTTCTAATTGCGACAATTAAAATGCCAGATTACAACACCCAGAACACACATTGCAACACAAGTGTCGACTGTGACCAAAAAGTGTCCTGAGCTACAAGAATGTATCTTGTCATATTCTTATTATACGTAGGACAGTATAATGCAAGATAGTGCGCTATAATTGCCTCTAGTGATATGCAAAGGTATGACACATACATGAGGGTAAACAACTAAAAATGACACTTGTGTTTGTAAGAAAATGTGAAAACGACACTTGCAAAATGCTAAGGAAATTGAAATTGACACATGCTAGAGTGAAGGTAAAATGAAATATATGCTTATTAAAGTGAACACAAGCAAAAATTACAACTCAAAATGTTAAAGCGACACTTACGAAAATAAAGGTGCGCAAAAGCAACAATTGGGAAAACTCACCAAAATAAAAGTACAATTGCAACCAAAGTGAGGGATACTGTGAATGGAGAGTGCATATTAAATGTTAGCATGGGTTGAACATTGCGCAGGCACTGTCGTGATGTACTGCACTATGCTTGTTCAATCTTGCATAAAGGAAGTCCATTTATGAACTCATTAAGGGTCGAGCATGTGTGAGAAAGTGACATCAACACTAGAGTTTTAGAAGAAGACTTAGAAACTTAGCAAAAAACAATTGACCATGAAGTGAACATGGAACAAAAGATCGTAAGATCCTCATTATTCTCTAAAATTTAAGTGTAGGCAAAATTTTGAATGGTGTTAATCGTAGTGTCAACAAAGGGCTAAAATATAACTTAGAATTAAGATGGTCATTTTACAAAATTGAAGGGATTTTTTATGGATATGACCACACTAATTATAGTGAAATTCCTGTATAGGACGATTATGGGATTTTCGATGGATTTGAGCACATTAATTATAATGGAATTCATGTAGAGTATGACTATGTGTTGGACACGAATGCAAATTAATTTGAGGACATGATTAGTTTTGATGGATATGACGATATTGAGTATGAGTTTGAGTTGAATGGAAATAGATCTGGCAACCAGATTAGTATTGATGGATATGACCATATTATGTACTACTTTCATTTGAATATAATAGAAGAATATGAAATCATTATTCTTGATTATGATAATTTCAACAATGGCCCTCCTCCTACATCGAAATATGCCATTGAAAGTTTGCCTACGCACGTAATCTACATTGAAAGTGAACGCGCATGTTGTTGTATCTGCATAGACCCGATATGTGCTGGTGATGAAGCCAAAATACTGCCATGCAATCACTTTTATCATAGTGAAGGCATCATTAAGTGGCTTGGAATTAGTAATTTTTGTCCATTATGCCGATATCAGCTGCCCTCAAATGTAGATGGATATCAACACCAAAACTGAAAGGTTGATAATGGAATCTACTTTTAAATTTGTGTATCATCTAGAACTACTTTTAATGGCTTCTTACTTTGCTTATTGAATGAAATTTGGGTTTAAATTTTATTTTAGATTATAGATTCTTATTTTAAAAAATAAGTTCAAGTCTTTATACAACTTTAATTTAAAGTTAACATAATTTATTTATTTTTTAAATATAATTTATTTATTTTTTAAATATAATTTAATACTTATGATTATTTATTATTCGAATATTTTAAAATTTTCCCATGGCCTCTAAGCAATCACAAAATAATAGAAGCTCATGAAGGGATTAGAGAATTGTGATGGACAAGGTCAAGAGATTCACTCGCCTCACATCCATAAGAGTATTTATACAGATCGTACAGTAAATGAAATTGTTTGAGAGAAGTAATAGAAAGTCATGAAGGAAATGATACATCTAACTTTTAAATTAAAAATGAAATATTATTTAAATAAAAAATATTGTTCGTTATCATAACAAAAAATGATTATTTATAAAAATTGACTACGTATGTTTGGTTAGTTTTAATTGAAATCATTATAAAACATTAATAATTCCATGCTCAATATGGTAGCGTTATTAGTTATTGTGTAGCTTGGTATGTAGTACATGTGTAGCTCCATTTGTGTTCAACCTGGAGTTAACACATTTTATGATGATTACAATACTCCAGGTCGAGCACACATGAAAATACAATGTCTACTATATTAAAAAAACAAAAATAAATATACATACTTGGGTTAGTTTTGATTAAAAACATAAAAACATGTAATAATTAAAACAAAAGGAAAATATCCTATATTTTTACTTGAGTGTGAGTGAGATGTATAATTATCTATCCTTTTAAAAAATATTTCAATACAAAAAAAAACTATTTGAGGATCCATGTTGACTAATTTATTTCCATATCACTTTCATATCACACACACAAAATAGTCAAGGATGACCTTTTTTTGGAGACCCAAATCTGAATGAAGGCTACCACAAGAGATGGTGCACTTTAACAAAGGCTCTACTTATTTGGAGCATATCCCCATTTTGTGCTTACACACCTAAGCTCAGTTATGTTTAGCTTATGGTAATAAGACACGACCCTATCACTAAATTATGGTGGAAGAAAGTTTGGAAGGCCAAATTCCCTATAAAATCTAAGTTCTTTATGTGGTGTCCAATTGAAAACAAAGCCCCAACTTGGGATACTCTCAGAAATATCTGGCAAGGCCTAGTTGGTGCTCCTTGTGTGAGAATACAAAAGAATATGCCATGAACATTTTCATGACTTGCCCTTCTTTTAGCAGGTTTGGCATATATGCAAATGGGTTGTAGGAGAATCAGGGGATAGGGTTGGGGAGAAGACAAATTGACTCTCAAATCCATCATGTGTTGCCTTAAAAAATCCACCCCTAGTTTTGTCCTCGTGTGTGTCGTTGGATCAAAATAGAGCCATATTCCAAGAGAATCCTTCAATTGTTTAGCACTCTATGACTGAAGCCATGCCTTTTTTAGTTCATTTCTCTCAGAAAAAGGGGTCGCCCCTCCTATAATGGTAATTGTAGAAAATCTTGAACATCCATGCCCTTGGTATTTTTTTTTATGTTGCATCAATTAACTCCGAGAATAACAATGGTGGGGGCTTTATCCTCTCGATTTTGGTTTCTCATTTTTTAAAGTAAAAATGGTGTTAGGCCCTAGATCCAATAACAAGGATGAACTCCTAGATTGCAAGAATTTTCTCCTCTTTACCTTGGCTAAAGAGTGTACTCATATCCAAGTTTTTGGGGATTTCATGTTGGTCATCAATTGGTTAAATGACTTTTAAATTTGGACAAACATTTCTTTTATGTCCATCTTTAATGAAAGTAAGAGGTTGATAAGTTCTTTTAACTACTTCGCTTGTTTTCACATCTACAGGGAAAGGAATTAGGATGCAAAAAACATTTTCATAAATAATTGTGTAATTATGTACTCTATAGAGTTAATAAATAATATTAATATCTATTCCAATATAGTCATTAAATTAAAAAAACAAAATAAATATCAACAATCAACTCCACATGAAATACATATTTTTATTTTAGAAGGCTTTTAAAACGAGTCGTTAAATGTAAAACATCAGATTTATAAAAAAATTAATAAATGATCTATCTACGTCGACATTGAGTTACTCATCTTGATCCTTAACGAACACGATGTCGGCCTATGTGACATAGTAACAGTTACGCTATATTAACATGTGTCCCCCTCTGGCAAATAAAATTTTGAATGAGCCGCAAAGTTGTTTTAATAAGTGAAAATGGAGCAACCCACGTACAGATTCAAACTAAAATCAGATCAATGAGGATAAACAAAGTCTTAGAAGTATACCTAAACTGTGGCTTGAAGAATCTCAGAGTTCATTTTCCAACCCCTCTGTTGGGATTCTTTCGCAGCATGCCTAAACCGTCATTAGAATAATCTCGTTGTTTGTTTTCTGACCCCTTTGCTGCACACTACTCTGTCTCATAGTCCTCCGTCACATAGTTCGACCGGAAAACGAACCAGTTTCTTTTCCTTTTCCCTCCTGGTGTCTGCGGCCCCTTTCGCCTCGACCTAAGGCTTCACCGCAAGGCTGAGACTTCACCATATCTACCAAGGATGAGCCCCCCTTCTTCACCCTTCCTCCACCTTTCCTCACTCGTAAACCATCCCACTGTACAAAGGCGAAAAGTGGATACAACGTAGGTGGACCGAGAATATGATTTATATAGAGAGCCATCCAAAAGACAAGCATTAATTTAATGTATGATCAGAAAATCAAATGAATCACCGGATAACACTGCGTTCCATCAAAATTCCACCACCTGAGCCAACAAGCATATATAAACAATGACCCTCCAAGAGTGGGAGGTTCCGCCAGCATAAAAACGGTGGCCTCCATGAACCCTTGAGCCCTGAGTTCGTAGAATCGGCCTTGATCTTTTAATAGAACCCTTACTCTCCATAGGGCTTGCACATAAAACTCAAGCTTAAAACAGAGAACCCAATTATCAACATGCAGAGGAAACATCATTAGAAAAGATAGAAAACTAGTAAACATGCACATGTGAGAAAGGATGTTACCAAAAAAGATAGAAATTGACATTACATAGTCAAGAAGGCCAATATTTCCAATCACAGAAACTGCTAATTTAACTAGTGTTTCCTTTCGTCTCTAGATACGAAGCTTATCACGAGTAGAAACCCCAAATCTAGGGTACAGAGATAGCATTATAACCTACCTGACTATATATGCCAACCTCGAAGTGAGACCTGTAGCAGCTGGATATACCTCTTGTGTTTGTTCGAGATGGTGCGGACATGTAAACATCAAACTTAGGTTCCCTAAGAAGGTGAGGACTCAAGTTGATATGCGAGACATATGGTCTTAACTCCATAACTACGTTGACTTTAAACATGGCCTTAACTCTGTAACTGCGTTGACTTTAAACATGGCACCTATGATTCAATTCCTAAATATCATTTTTTAGAAAATTGTTGAAGTATAAACTCCATAAAATATTTTTAATCAAACTTAGTGTTATCTATAAATAGAAAATTGTTACAATATTAGTAAAAAAATGTCTATAATATATTTTTAAGGAAACCTGAGCAATATTGTGGAAAGATATTAGAGAAGATTCAATTTTTTTTTTCCAAACATTTTCCATAATCCTCTCAACATTTTCAATTCAATGTTGTAGTTGTGCTCTATAGACACTAACCAAGGTGTCATGGAAAAAAATCAAGAATTCAATGTTGTGGTTGTGCTCTATAGACACGAACCAAGGTGTCATGGAAAAAAATCTAATATTGATAGGTAAAAAACATATTAACATAAAAAAAACTAATAATATTAATAAGTAAAAAATGTATTAATATTTAAAAACAAAAAATGTATTAATATTTAAAAACAAAAATGAGAAAATGCAATTTTAACAATCTTCATTCTTATTATTCAATTTATTGTGAGAAGAGAGTCACCACACACATACATTTTTGAAATAAGGAAATAGGGCTATCATTTAGATATAGTTGTTTATGGCTTTCGAAATTGTATAGTTATGTACTCTTCAATTTATTGTGAGAAGAGAGTCACCACACACATACATTTTTGAAATAAGGAAATAGGGCTATCATTTAGATATAGTTGTTTATGGCTTTCGAAATTGTATAGTTATGTACTCTATAAAGTTAATAGATAATATTAATAACTATTCCAGTATAATCATTAAATGTAATCACATCGCATTTATATAGAAATTGGTAAACCATCTATCTATGTCCATGTTGAGTTACCCATCTTGATCCTTAACGAACACGATGTCGGCCTATGTGAGATAGAAACGGTCACGATATATTAACACATGTTCCCCTTTGGAAAGTAAAAATTAGTTGTGATTATTTCAATGAGCCGCAAAGTTCTATGCATATTTTGAATAGACCACAAGCCTCGTTTATTTAATAAGCGAAAATGGAGCAAGCCCGCGTACAGGTTCAAACTGAAATCAGATCAGAGAGGATAAACAGAGTCTTAGAATGCGGTAAATGTTTGAAATATATAGCGACTTCCGGCGAGTGTGAGTGCCATGAATTGCTTATTCCAGGCAGAGAAGACACAAACACGATGGAGTTTTATCGCAAATACTTGCTTTGCCTTGTTAAACATTTCATAAGAACTGGGGTTCCAAGCCTTTCTCCTTTGGATGAAAATATTGATTTCAGAAACGAAACTGCTAGTGCAAGGGAGACTTTCTATTATGCAGCAAATGGGTTGAAAGTGGAATTCGGCCCATGGGATTCAGAGGAGGCTGATTCGCAGGAAACTCAAGATCAAGAACGGAGTATTTCCTCGAATCCCGACCCTGCTGATCCTAATTCCCTTTCTGAACTAGGAACTTCAGGCAATCAACAAAATCCAAATCATAGTTCCGCGAGTATTGAACAAAGCCTGATTAGTAATCCAAGTGAAGGGAACATGGAGGGAGATGAAATGTTAAATTATCTTCAACTCCGATTAACGACTGTAAAGTTTATGTCTGGAAAAAGCGCTGTGATACTGGATATATTGGGGCAACATCTTGATTGGCAACAAATTCTCCAACATGTGGAGTCCGATACAGTAGAGTTGAGATGGCGGTTTTACAGATTTGAAGGGATGTTTGATGAATATGACTACACTGATTATAGTGAAGTTTTCGTAGAGAACGACTATGGGAGTTTTTACCGATTTGAGCACATTGATTTCAGTGAAATTAACGTAGAGGACGACGACTTTGTGTTGGGCTCGAATGCTGATGAATTCGGGGACATGATTAGCTTTGATGGATATGACGATACTAATGAGTATGAGTTTGCGTTGAATGCAGATGAATTTGGCGATGGACTTGACGATATTGTGTCTGAGTTTCCTTTGAATGCAGCAGATGAATATGAAACCATTGTTCTCCATGATGATAATTTCAACAGTGGCCCTCCTCCTGCATCCAAATCGGCAATTGAAAGTTTGCCTACGCACGTTATCTCCCTTGAAAGGGCAGATGCAGATGCATTTTGCTGCATCTGCACAGACCCGATATCTGTTGGTGATATAATATTGCAATTCCAACATTTAAAAAATAAAAGATAAACATTAATAAAGAAAAAATAATTTAATTACTTTAATAGGAATAAAATAAAAAATTCAATATAAATTATAAATAAAATATTTTAATCTCTTTTTACTGAGTTATTGTTTACTTAGTTTTTTGTTTAGATATTTTTAAGATATTTATGTACAAAACTAACCATAACCACACACACTCTCACAAAAACCATTAATCCTCTTTCATATATATTTTTATATCAATTTGATCTAAAATCCAATTTCTTTTTGGTTTAATTTCAATCATAATCTACGATGAAAAAGAAATTGCACAAGGTGTATATATATATGTGATTTGATCCAAACCTCAAAAATATATAATAATATTTAAAAAATCCAACTAAATAGCCCAAAACGCATAAATATGCTTGGCTTTTATATTTCGTTGATTCAGTCCTTGGATGATACGAATATACGATCAGGGTAAGGATGACTTTCACTCTTTTCGGTTTTCGTGGCGCAACAAAATTATGTAGCGTTGATCATGTATG
>APFE031477135.1:0-11435 GCA_000404065.3 Pinus taeda
CAAAAGTGCGAAAAGAACGCGAAAATTGACAAAATATGGCTTTTTTGGGTCATTCGCGCCTTTTTTGGATGACGTCAGCATGACGTCACCAGGTGGGTTAAGGTCGGATGACGTCAGCATGACGTCATCAGGTGACGTGGCGGCCTATGACCGATCCACGGGGGTAGTGAGGTGGCAGACAGGTGGAGTAATGGTGGACGGGGTGCGCGGTCGTGGCGCTGACGTAGGCAGTGAGGGAGCGCTGACGCTGGCAGATAGGTGGCGAAATATCGGACCAGCTCTTATACGGAAGGGAATCTGTCAGAGGGGGCTCCGATAGAACTTGGAGGCGACGCGTGGACCCGGCGTGACGTCAGCGACTGACAGATATCGGACGATATCGTCCGGACGTCGGGGCCGGTCCGATATCAACGCCAGCCATTGGATAAAAAGGGCTTGATTGGACGGTTATCGGGCCGATGATCTGCACGGGTGATACGGCGTCGGGTGGGGATTAAAAAATGATTTTTTGATGGGATCTGTGCCCGGGCGGGACTTTGGAAATTTTCGCGTATTTGCATGATTTTCTAATGTTTTTTCATAAAGGTGCGCATATCACAAAACTTAGGACAAGAAGGGTTTTCTATGGAATTTCATACAAAAGCGGAAATGGTCCCGTCCTTAGGATAAGGCGGGGAAAGTGGGTTTTCATGCATTTTTTTTGTTTTTGAGCGGGTATAAGCGTGCAAAAGGGTTTTTTCAAGGTTTCTTTAGGCAAAATGAAGGGTTGGCTAAGTAGATGAGCTTGTGAGGGATGAGGGTGTTAGGCTCGGGTTCTCAGACTGACCAGATGCCAATTTGATTCCCTGGTAATGAAACATATGGCTAATAGTGCCAAGGAGGGGATATTTATAGAATGCTTAGGGTTTATACACCATGGTGTTATAATAGTAGGGAAAGGGAAGCATAGGGAGCTAGATAATAAAATTTAGAGGTTAATATGGAGGGAGAGGGTGAATGAAGAGTGATGTTACTAAGTTTTCTTGAAAACAACTTAGTTTAAAGAGTAGATCAAAATGAAAAGAACTTTGCACAAGAAATGTGGCTTTTAAAGGCCATAAGGACCAACATAAAACCTTAAATCTCTCTTATAAACACACCTTGTAAAGGGAGGTTAGTAATGAGTGATGAATCAGGAAAAATGGGAAGTTAGACATGCTTCATTATGTTTTTTTCGTTGTATTTGATTAGCAAAATTCAGCTTGGAAGGAACACCACTTCTGCAACCCCATCTACCTACCCAACTATTTTGCCTAGCATTTTTGTTTCTTCTTGGAGGGTGCACTTGGACTTGCAGACCCTATGTGCCTTTTCTTTTCCATTGGCTTTTTCCTTTGATTTCCTATCTAGTACTACCCTTATTTCTTCCAAGGCCCTAGATTAAGCAGTTGGGAACCTTACTTTCTCTGCCTAACTACTAATCTGCCAAGATTAAACAGTTTGGACAGATTTCTTTATCTATTCTACAACAGAAAAATTTAAACATGGCATGATCCAGATTAGACTGTTGGATCATCCATCACAACTTTACTAGACATGAAGGTATGTACACACCTTGCTTTTCCTTGAAAATATGGGATCTTTGTACCAGCAAAGCAGAGCATATTTGGCATTTGAATTTGCCAATCATGAAATATGAAACTTATTGGTATAGTTATCTAACATCTTCCTCCTGGGATGATTTAGCTGCCTTTTCTTCCAACTCCTCGGTCTCCTTTAGTCTAGCCAACATTTCCTGTAGAATTGTCTTAGCATCCTGTACAGAGGTTTTTGTGTCCATCATTTTAATCCTTTCTCTCCAGGTGGACGTTATCAGGCTTCCCCGTTCATAGGTGATGGATGCCTTTGGAGGAAACCTTTCCTTTTGTTTAGCTGTGGTGTCCTCAATCGTAATTGGCTCTTTTGACTATGGTTGAGGTCTACTAGCTTTTATCTGTGTGCTCCTTCTTGCCTTAAAATACATGGAAGGCTCCCTTTTTCACTTCCCCTTTTGTTTTGGAGATGTTCTTAAGGCATCCAGCATAGTTGTTGCCTCCCTGGCCAAAATATCAGGTGATTTCTCCTTTTGTTGCTCTATTTCCATACTTCCTATAGAAATTGTTTCAACTGGTTTCATGCTTCCTGTAGAAACTGTTTTCATGCTTCCTGTAGAATCTGTTTTGGTTTGTTTGGTTGGATGTGTCTTTCCTTTTAATTCTTGTTTGGTTGCCTTAGTTGTGCCCTCCTTCATTTGGACTTTTTCAGTCCTCTCTGCTCTACTCTGCAATTGTTTTTCCCTAGGTGTTTGTGCCATTGTTCCTCCCACAGTTTTAGGCTTAGCAACTTGGCCTTTTCCTCATTTCTCTTTTTGTTCTTTCTATGGTGGTCTATCCTATGCGTCTTTACCACTGGCTTTCTCTCCTGCCTCAATGTGTTCCCTTTCTTCACTACTGGATGAGGTGAGTTCCTCAGCCAGAATTCGAATATCGTCATCTCTGGACATGTTGCAGAAAATCTCCAGGGGGACAGTGTAGGTGTGGAGGGAATCTTCTACTAAAAGCTTGATGAGCCCATGATGGGCTAACTGATCCGGTGTCCCTTCCTTCAATTTTGTGCCACGTTCAATTAATGATTGCAGAAGAAAATAGGGGATGCTCAACTTCTGTTCTAGAGGTAAATCCAACCCATGTCTTAGTTCACTTAGCAACCGGAAATGATAGCCATAGACAATATTGAACTACCCCTCACAGGTAATGTATTTCATGATTTGGAGACTGGCTTCACTCCAAAGAGGATGTACCCTGGCTCTCTGAACCTCGTTCTTGTCTTCTGCAAACTGTTCCTTGGGTAGGAAGAATTCTTTCTTGGCTTTTTGGCCCAATTCCCTCTCCTCTTTGCTCCTGGGTATCCCTAATGGTAGACCAGTAACTCGACTAATGAGTTCAGGGGTAAGCTTCAGGGTCAACCCTCTGAAGCTCACTGTGGCCTATGTCTTTGATTTAGGCTGCAGGGACCTTAAGAACTCCTCTGTTATCTCATCGTCATGTCCCTGAATTTTTTCACAAAATGTCATCCAGTTGGCATGGGTGAAGAGGTTCACCACCTCAGGATGTTCACACAGTTTACTGGAATCTGAGGGTTCCTTCCTGATAAACCCCCCTGGCATGGTGAGAGTGCTCTGTTTTAATGCTCTGAGTAGAAAGGGAGCATTGTTTTATGGTTTCCTCCTTTGAACTTCAGGAAAGGATCTCTCGGGCGTTTAGATTTTGATTTGCAACAATTCCCTGGTTCTAATGCTTTTGTTGCCCAAAACTTGGCTCTCCGTGTATAGAAGGAAGAATTAGGTTTCCACAGATAGGACACAGAGCTCAATTTTCATCCCCAGCATACATGCAACCATGTAAGTTCAAATTCTTAATACCCAGGTTAGCCCTTACAGTGCTTTATCTTTTCTACAGGAATAATTTTTTTAACAAGAACTGTGGAGGAGAATTTTGGCGCAGAACCGACTGAGAAATTTCATGCAACACACAGGCAAACTGCTATTTTTGACTCACAGGCAGACTTGTCTCTAATTCTCCTACTCCAGACAGTTCAATTCACCACCTTTCGAAATATACCATGCATGGAAGAGTGTTTTCGAGCCTACCTTTCTCGAAACTCCAAATTCAACGCAGAAAAGTCTAGGCTTCTCTACTCCGGAAGGCTATGTCGTACTTCCTGTAGAACTTCTTCCTGTAGAACTCTTGCCGGCTTTTGTAGGATGCCACTACGCCTATGAACAAGCTCGGTACGCGGGAGAATTTTGAAATAGGCCAAAAATCTCGATGGAGGACGATGGGTTAACAGATTATGGAAGCAGAGGACGAGTACTTCGTCCAAGGACGTTGCAAGTGCAAATGAATAGCGAGTGGTGTGATTCTTCAGCCAAACAATTTTGAACTACAGCGCAATTCGTGGTGAGGGGGTGAGGTGGCTGGACCGAACCGTTATCCAACATCACGGCCATCATTTCTCTGTGTGTCCCTAGCCACCATTACCTCCCCTCTGCCATTAACTGCCGCCACCACTACTAGTTCCGCCGATTTTCCCTGACTGGACACTCCACACGTATTGGTTGCACCGCTCGTTGGTGATTTTGAACGCAACTGAGCTTGTTCGGATCCCACGAAGCTGTGTAACTGGCTGACGGTGGCCAGTTTGACTGACCCCCGATCCTCATTCAATCCGAACCATTTTCACAGACATGCAGTTTCTGAAATATAGTTTATGTAATTGACGAATGAGTTTAGACGCTTACCTACATGGGCGTGGATGCGCTATGTATACTTTGGGTCTCAGAATCACTGCCTCGCTTGTTGTTGCCTCGTGCACGGGTGTTAGATCCCATTCTTTCATTTGTTGAAGCTGCATGCATGGCCTTGGAACCCAATCCTTTGGTTGGAAACGATGCATGCATAGGTTTTGTCTGGTTTTAGCTGTCAAGGATGAGTTCACGTCCAAGAGGAGCTATTTTACATGTTCCCTGTGTTGATTTCAACTGTCCCTGCCTCCAGAGTATGTGTTCCAGAGGGATCAGCAACTACAGGATTCCTGTAGGATGTCTTGTAGCTGCTTCTCCTCCTGGGATGCAGGCTAAACAAGTAGGGCCATATTGTGGATAAGGACCAAATCCGTTGATGAAGAGTCTAGATGGAGCTTGGACAAGTAGAGTGTGCGAGACTTTGCTGCTTGACTGGTCACTTAAAAAATTTCTTTGTCATTCTGAGGAAAACAGGGTTTCTTGTATGACTGTGCAGGAACACATAACCAGGTGGGTGACAGAGGTGCAAAGAGATGGAACAGGGTGCCATATGGTGAGGGGTTGAATAGAGGGGTGGCTGCAAGCCTAACAAACTGATCCCAACCATCAGATTCCCTTTCAAAATTAAATTTGCCTCGTCCGAAGGTTCTACATGATGTTTCCTGTAGAAATATAGAACTTCTTGCAGAAAGCCCGGAACTTCCTGTAGAAAGCCCAGAACTTCGTGTAGAAGGTGGAACCTCGACCCGAATGTGATCAAATCCTAGGAAAGGCAAGTGTCCATGGAGGGGGTGTCTGTAGGGATGTCCTAGAGCCTAGTACAGACCCCTATCCTCATTTTGCGTGACCCTCCTTACCTGCAATGTATTCCCCGCAACCTGCAATTATTTCACAGAGATTAGGCCTGTTTTTTTCTCTTTTTCTTTTTTCTTTTTTTTCTTTCTCTATTTTTTTTTTTTGAGAGACAGCTAGGGCACCTCCATGAGGTTTTCACCACCACTATCTGCCCTAGGTGCCTCGAAGAGGTTTTCACCCAAGGATCTTTTTATTCCACTTTTTTTATTTTCTAGAGACAATTGGGGCGCCTCCATGAGGTTTTCACCCTCATTGTCTGCCCTAGGCGCCTCAGAGAGGTTTTCACCCAAGGATCCTTTTACTCCTATTTTTTTTTTTTTTTGATGATGATCAAGGTGTGGGTGGAATAGAGGCAAGGCCCTGCTCCACTACCAGCACTAATTTGTCTAAATTTTCAATGAACTCCTGCCTCGAAAGGGGTTTCCTGTAGATTTTCAATCGGTGCCCATTGACGAGCATGGGGATGGCTTCTTCATCAATGGTCCTAATAAGGACTGAACCATTATCATTGCATTTATCCACTGTATATGGTCCTAACCATCTTTTCCTCATCTTCCCTTTGAAATCCTTGTATCTTGAGTCATACAGCAACACCCAATCTCCTGGCTGGAATTTCTTTTCATTAAGGTGCCAGTCATGCCATATCTTCCTCTGAAGTTGGACTACTTCTGAGTGGAGGAGGGCTTGCATCCTCTGTTCATCTAATCCATTTAGTTGCAGTAATCTTTCACGTTGAGCATGGTTGAGATCTAAGTTCAGCTGAGCTGCCACCCTCAATTTGTTGTACTCAAACTCTATGGACAGAAAAGCTTTCTTCCCGTAGACCAGCTCATAAGGTGTGAAACCTGTTGTAGTTTTCCAAGTGGTGTTGTAGGCCCAGGTGGCCTCAACCAGGCGATCTGCCCAATCCTTTCTGCTACTACTCACCACCCTAGTCAAAATCTCTTCCAATGCTCTATTAGTGACTTCCACCTGCCCATTTGCTTGTGGATGATATGGGGTGGAAGTTCTGTGCTTGATCTTGTGATAAGCGAGTAGGTCTCCAATCAAGTTAGAGGTGAACTGGCTTCCTTGATCGGTGACTAACTCTCTTGGGTAGCTAAACTTGTAGAAGATATTTTCCCTTAAAAACTCAGCCACTTTCTCTTCTGTCGCTACCTTGATTGCCTTTGTTTCTGCCCACTTTGTTAGGTAGTCGGTGCACACAATGATGTCAGACCTTTGTTTTCAAGGAGGTTTGATAGGACCCACAAAATCCATGCCCCACTTCTCAAATGGCTCGAAGGTCACTTGAGGTTGGAGGGGAATTTCATCCCTTGGAGTCGGTTTCCACATCCTCTAACATCGGTCACACTGGCTGATGTATCTTCTGAAATCTTGATGAAGAGTAGGTTAATAGTAGCCTGCCTGTAGAATTTTGAAGGAAGTCCTTTTTGGTGCAAAGTGGCCTCCACAGGGTCCATCGTGACCGGTTAGGAGGATGTTAAAGACTTCCTCCTCCCTAACACAATGCCTCAAGATCTGATCTAGGCCAAGTTTAAATAGGTTGCCCCCATTCCAAGTGAATGGGGCGCTCTTTCTCACAATTCTGCTCTTCTCCTTTGAGGATAGATGCGGAGGGAACTGTGCTGAGACCAAGTAATTTGCTATATCAGCAAACCATGGAGAGAGTATTGAGATAGCAAACAAGTGTTCATCTGGCATCTGGTCATCCACTGTCCCTTCTTCACCTGCAGGCAAATCCAATCTAGACAGGAAGTCAGCAACAACATTTTCCTTACCTGGCTTATCGACAATAGTCAAACCAAATTGCTGCAAAAAAAGTAACCATCTAATGATACGAGCATTTACATCAGGCTTATTCATTAAATATCTAATCGCAGCATGATCAGTGTGTATAAATGTTTGATAACCAGTGATGTAGTGTCTGAACTTTTTCAGGGAATGGACTACAGCCAGGAACTCTTTCTCGGTTATAGTATAGTTCATCTTTGCCCTAGACAGGTTTTTGCTGACAAAGTATATGGTGTATGGTAGTTTCTCCTCAACTTGTCCTAAGGCTGCCCCTATGGCTTTGTTCAAGGCATCAGTGTGGATGTGGAAAGGTAGGGCCCAGTTTGGACCTCTCAAGATCGGGGCGGACACCAGCTTATCCTTCAACTCATTCAGAGCCCCTTGGCAGTCGTTAGTCCATTTAAACTCAACATCTTTCCCTAAGAGGTTAAAAAATGGCGAGGTTGGTTTACTGAAATCTTTGATGAATCTTCTATAATATCCTGCCAAGCCTAGAAAACTTCGAACATCTCTTACTTTCTGAGGAGGTGGAACCTTTTGGATGATAGCAATTTTGTTAGGATCCACCTGTAATCCTTGCTAAGAAATTGTATGACCTAGCACAGTCCCTTTAGTCATCAGGAATTCACATTTTTCAGGACTGAGGGATAGGTTCATCTCAATACACTTGGTTAAAACTTTTCCCAGGTTAGTAAATTCTTCTTGGAGGTTGGACCCATAAGGAGTGAAATCATCCATAAAGATTTCCACCAAATCGTGAACCAGTTTAGAAAATATGCTCAATACTGCTCTCTGGAACATGGCAGGGGCATTGCATAACCCAAAGGGAAGGACTCGGTGGGCAAAGATACCCCATGGAGAAGTGAAGGTGGTCTTATCTTGGTCCTTCGGGCTGATTTGGATCTGATTATACCCGCTAAACCCATCTAGGAAAGAGAAGAACTTCTTTCCTTCCAGTCCATCCAACACTTGATCTATGAAAGGAAAAGGGAAATGGTCCTTCTTGGTGGCTTTGTTAAGTTCTCGGTAATCTACATAGATTCTCCAATTCCCATTTTTCTTGGGCACAAGCACTAGAGGTGAGACCCACTCACTGTCAGAGATGGGGTAGATGAATCCTGCATCCAACAATTTTTGCAATTCTTCTCTGACAATGTCTTTAAGGGTTGGATTCATTCTCCTTTGAGGCTACCTGACTGGTTTACAATCCTCTTTAATGTAGATGTGATGGGTACAGACTGAAGGGTGGACTCCTTTCATCTCCTTGTAGCTCCAAGAGAAAGCATCCAAATGATTGTTCAATAAGCTACACAGCGCCTTCTCCTGGGAGGGAGATAGGGAGGAGCTGATCTTTAAGGTTCTTTCGGGGCCAAATTCCACACTCTTAACTCTGGGAGAAGTCGGATCATTCACACAGAGGTCCACTAAAGCACCGGCTTGGGTATCTTCCACCAACTCCGCTAATGATAGTGCACCAGGAGGTGGGTTTTGAATCAAATTCTCAATCAAGTCATCCTCGGTTTGAGGGCCTCCCCTGGTGGCTTCTACTGTGCACAAAGGTGCACAGTAGACCTCGTCCCCATCTCCCTCTTCCAACCAGAGTGGTAAGTCATGTTCTAGCAGATGTTGGGCAGGAGGATAGAGGACTAGCTGTTTGGACATAGGCCCATTCTTGATGATCATGCTTCTAGCTCAACAACTAATGTAAGCATCCGCAGTAGCTAACCAAGGCCTTCCCAAAATGAGGGGGTATCCAGTGAGTTTTTCCTTTGGCTGAAGGACTAAGAAGTCCGCAGGGTACTCCCAAGAGTCAACAGAGACCAGGACATCTTCCACAATCCCTTCGAGATTCATGGTGGAGCGATCTGCTAACTGCAGTACTGTCGAGGTCTTCCTTAAGGAACTCTGAAGGTTGAGTTTAAGCATAGTGTCCCTGGTCATCACATTAATGGCAACCCCTAGATCAATCAAGGTGTGGGGGATTATGGTGCCATTGATGTGGACATCAACTACAGGACTCCCAGGTTCAAAATATTTTGGACAGATTACTTGCCCCAACATTAGATCGGACAGTTGTCCTATGACATTGATAGTCTAGGCATCTCTCTTGTGCCTGCCTGGGTGCTTGAAACGCTTCTCCTTGATCAATTTGTTGTATATTGGTACATCTTTTATGGCCTGGAGAAGTGGTATGTTCACACACAACTGCTTAAGTTCTCCCAGAAGTTCGGTCTCCTCTGGGTTTGGTTGCGTGGTTACTGCCAATCGCTCAGGAAAGAGTGGAATGGCTTTGGGTTCACTTTCCTGCTTTTCTTCCTCATCCTCCAGGGGAGGAAGTTGGCAGTCTGGAAGGACCTTTCCAGATCACAGGTTGATCTCCTGGATATCCACAGCATAGGTAGGGCATATTGTCTCCCGAGTGTATACCTGCTGGGCTTGTCTGTTGTTGGGGTTCGGGTTTGGTTGGGCAGGCATCTGGGGTTGTATTGGAGGAGCAGGAGGTAATGGTTGTGGTTGAGCAGGTGGTGGAGGCAGAATGGCAGGAAGGGAGTTGTATTGGGGCCTCCACCCCTGCTGAGGTGCATTCCACTGAGGCTATGGTTGGACATGTGAGTGAAATGAATGAGCAGTAGGCTGAGTATGCTATTGAGATGGATAAGACAACGAAGGAGGTGCGGACCAAGAAGGATGATCAGGGGGACCCCAAGAAGGTATATGAGTGAATTGGTTGGGGCTATAATAAGCTTGGGATGTCCCTTACATCCCCTGCTGGTAAGGTCTGGGCCCATGCGACCTCCTTGGTTGAGGAAGTAGAGAGGTTTAGTGGTTGCCTCAGTCCCCTGGTACATGGCTTTAAATCCGGGCAAGGTTGGGCTTTGGTTTGTGAGGTGGTCTTCCTCACAAACGAAACATACCTCTACTGAGTGAAATGGACACTCATTCTTAGGGTGCTTCCTCATACATCTGGGAAAGAAAATGGCCAAAGCTCTCTTAGCTCCCTCTTCTTTTGTTGGATTCAAAAAATATCAAGTTGCATGGCAATGGTCTATCTCATCTCACTTTTGAGGTCTTCCATCTGATTAGCAAACTCATGCTTGGAGAAGGTGGTACTAGCTGAAAGTGGATTCCCCCTACCTCCTTTCCGGGCTACCCTAGAATGGTTTCTAAACACAGTCTTTATGTCCTCATAAGGTAGTTGGTAGATGTCTCCTCCAGCTAGCAAGTGAAGGGTATCTAGCAGGTCTTCAGGGACTCCTCGGAGCAGAACCAGCTTCAGAGATTCAGGGTCAAGTGTGCACCTGGCCCGTTTATAACTAAGTTGGGACCTTTCCTCGTAGTCTTCTAAAGACTCATCATTTCCCATGGTCATCTGAAAGATCTCTCCCTTTGTTTCTTTTGACCTATAGTAGTCCCAGTATTTGTTGTTAAAGGCTTGCTGCATCTGAGCCCAAATGGTGATACTATTTCCAGGTAACCCCATGAACCAGCGCAGTGCTGCATCATTGAGGGTAGAAGGAAAGAGTTTCAACTTTTTCTCGTCCTCGGCATAGTCATAAGTTTGACAAAGGACAGCAAACTCAAACAGGAAGGTATCAGGGTCTTCAGTGGTCAATCCATGGAAGTGAGGTAAGGCTGAGGGACTTATGTTCTTCATTTTCATGTCCCCATTGGTCTCTCGGATGGAAAAGGCACCTTCTATTCTCTCCTCATCTCCTATATCGTTTCTATGTTTAGCCATGGTCTCAAGAGGGATGTTCTCTTGCTCTTCTTCTGTTATAGGATCTTCATATATCTATGGAGATTCACCTATATGTTCTTCTAGATCATGGCCACCAAAGAAGAGAGAAGGGTGACTCAGTGATGTAGTGGGGGTGTTGGGTAAGAATTTTCTGGTATTGTCTCTGTTCCTACGAGGCATGAAATGAAATATTTTTCACTGCTTTTGTTTTTTTTTCTTCGCTTGTACCTGCAAAATTGAAAGAGATTGAATTGCAACTAACTAAAATCTATCTTCCTGAAATGAAAATGTGGAATTGAAATGAAAGTAGGAAAGGACTAACCTATTTTGCTGAAATGAAATTGTAGGAATGAAATGTTAGGCTACGCTTGCAGAATTGAAATGCTAATCTACGCACGCAAAATTGAAATTCTAATCTACGCTTGCAGAATTGAAATGCTAATCTACGAAAGCAGGAAATGTCTAGTCTATTTTTGCAGAAATGAAATTACAGAATGGAAATGAAATAAACTACTTAGCAGAAGGTTGTAGTAGAAAATAGAAGAAAAGCAGCAATCACAAATACTTTGACACTTCCCCAGTAACGACGCCAAAAAGAATGGTGGGCTCTAGTATTGTAGCAATAATGCTACAACTCCTAGGACTCCCTTCTTTACTTTTATCAACCCGGTAGTTCGTAACAAACTTGGAAGCGACGGTGTTGTATGCACAAGTACTAGCTCTTGC
>APFE031477142.1:0-12606 GCA_000404065.3 Pinus taeda
GATGAAATTCTCTCCAACTTTTCCTGTATTTATATCCATCAATGAGGGTGTGTGACACATCTGTTGGCATGTGAGCCTACATGACAAAACTGGCTGACCTTGCACATATAATTTATTAAGAATAATAAATTCAAAATATAAGTTCTGCTCATCGGATTAAGACTATTTTTTATATGGATTTTACACCTCTCAGAAAGAGGAATCCAACAAAAATATTAGCCTCTTAATTTGAGCATCAGAACATGGAGTTTGGACCTAGTTGCCCAAATTTAACATCGCTCATACGTCTTTACCATTGAAATGGTTCCTGAACACATAATAAAATTTTATCAAAATTTTGAGGTAGACAACCGAATTTTAACGCATAAATTTCTTTTGCGACTTCACATTCATAAACGGGTATAGTTTTGGTATTTTTACCCGCTAGGCGGATCTTACTGGTACCGAGGTCAAGGAGGGTGGTCTCGCGACCTCCTTGTCCTAATGCAGGGTATTCTATCCTAATATGAATAATGCAGAAGTGTATGGTTATTAGCTCCTAAGGTAAGACATCTAAAGTTTATTTGCCTAATAACACACATACAAAATAAATGTTAAATATCTCGTTACAAAGTACGTCGGTAACATACCCACCATACCTCAATCTAGTTAGTACATTTAAGGGAGGTCATACATATTTATATTCTGAATATATTACTTGGATATGGATTAAGTCTATAAAAAAAGGGTTGTTTTGGTTCCCTATTAGTTTAACTTTTAGCCGAAAATTTACCATAGACGTGCCATGATTAACATCTAGAAGAGATACAGTTCATCAGTATATCATAAAAGTAGATTGAGGTTAAACGGAGGAAATAAATTAGGATAAAATGTGATTTATGATTTCCAGAACCAATTCTGTTTTAAAAATGGCTTCGTAAAAAAAAAAAAAAATAAGCTGCAAAAATCAAATATTAATATTGCACAACTTAAACATAATTAAATTGTGATAAAAGTATTTAAAGATGCTACATCCATTTATGCATTAAATGGAATACTTTCACTGATCCAAATCCAAAATTGCATTAAAACTAACTTCACCGACCCAAAATTGCATAAGAACTAATGGTCCATCTAACTAAATTTAATTCTAGTAATTACAAGAAAGAAGAAAAAAAATCAACATCTGAATTTTCATGAAAAGAAAATGGTAATCGTAAAGGAAAACATAAACATTTTGTACGGTAAAATCAATAAGGCTATGTAGATATTTTAAACAATGATCGCAACAATGTGGCACGCCTCAATGTTTTCAAAAGGTTAAACATCGTTTGAAATAATTAAAAAGAAATAGGCAAGGAAAACATAAACATTTTGTATAGTAAAATCAGCAATGCTATGTAAATATTTTAAACAATGATCGCAAAAATGTGGCATGCCTCAATGTTTTCAAAAGGTTAAACATTGTTTGAAATAATGAAAAGAAATATGTAAGACAACAATTGCATTTAAAAAAAAGAAACCTGTCGTGTTTCCCAAAAGGAGACTTGAAATACGATTAAACATAGCAATACTTTCTAGCCATCGAAAAATAAATAAAGGCAACTTTTGAAAACATCGTTAAAAATAATTAAAAGAATATGTAAGACAGCCAGTTGCATTTTAAAAAGTTAACTGTTGCATTTCCCAAAAGGAGACTTGGATATATGAAAGGTTAACTGATGCATTTTTGAAAGACATGCATGGAAAGAAGGATGATGACTATTGCATTTTAGGTAGAAAAACAAATAACCGGAGGCAACTGTTTACAAACAAAAGGTGTAAAATTTTCTTACAACAAAGTTTACAAACTATATATCATTGAGAAGCATTTCACAAAAAGACGAGGCTAGAAATATATATATATATATAATATTTTTTTTTAACATAGATTGATCACTAAAACAACGTGTACAAACTAAATACCATTTCGAAGCCTTTCCCAAAATGATGAGGGTTGCAATATTTATTTTCCCATGCATTGATCACTAAATCACTGGTATCTTTCAACATCATATAAAACTAAAATGTCACTTAAGAAAAATGATCATCAACATTAAAAAGGAATAAATAAATTAAAAAAAAACCATCACTAATGGGTGTACATTGCCAACGCTCTGGAAAGAAACTTGTTGGAAATATCAGAGAAACTATTGGAAAATAACAGAACATAAAGCAGGACCCCCGAAAACCTTGAAAATATCTATGACCTTGACATATATTGGCATATAGAGACCTGGAAACAAAGGCCTATGTGGCAATGGCAAAGCTATGACTGTGCGATAATCTTCCGGTCGGGGATTGGTCGAAACAATAGCCGACGACGAACTCTTCACGGGCACCTCCTCCACTGTCCCCTCTGCCGCCTCCCCTTTAACGTTCCCGCTATTTTCGCCGGAAGAACCCCCCGACCCATCACTGTTCCCAGACTCCGAACCATCGCCACTGCCTGATTCCGAGCAAAATAGCGGGGACGATATGCCAGATTAGCCTCGTTCTGCTTGCGTAACAAATCCCAAAACCTGAATAACGACGCACGGTTGCCATGGGGAGGACATGGTTTCGAAACTCCGCCCGTGAGTCTTCTCGCGAAACTCTGTGAAGGGAATGAATGCGATAGCACCTTAAGCATTAGATGACCTCAAAATTATCTCCCAGAAAACCTACTGTTTAGAGAATGTTCTTTGTTTTCTGGCCCCGTTAGTTAAAAATTTGGCTATTTTTTATATTTCGACCCTACTTAGTTCAAAATTTGACCCGAAACCAAATTTTCCAGACACAAAATGTAAACTTTTGGCTTGAACGTCTGCCTTTTTCCTTGGAAAGCTGGTTCAGGCCGAATTGGGAGAACCACGCCTCTAAATTTAGCGGTAAGATTCGCAAGACAGGGTATGGTCTCCCCGAACCATTTTCTGGAATCTGCGCGAGGTATCAAATCGTCAAAGAAGAGAGCGTATCCTTTGCCCACAGATTTTTGCCACCGTTCGTCCACGTCATTCTGCAAGCCTAGCTCGTGCCGTATATCAACGATGAAATCGAATAATGTTTCACCGGAGTCTACGAGGCTCGGTCCCAGACCTTTTGAAAGGGATTTAAGGGCGTCGACTACCCTGGGAGGCTAGTAGAATGAATTGCCCCGCAGGATTAAAGGAATGAATGGCAAAATTGACGATTCGCCATCATTTAGGCCAGTCATTTTAAATACACTCTGTGCTTTAATTCTTGACAGATTGTGCTGAAATGCTCTGATTGTATTCTGAAATTTGGCTCTAAATTATTTCAAATTATATTCACAGACTGAAATTATCACAGCGCTTGTTAAACAGGGGGGGTTTTTAGATTTAAACCGTAGAAATGTAACCGTGAATTTTTACAAGTTTTTACGCAGCAGAATTTAACCACAAAATTGATACAAGCATAGGGCCTGTGAGGTCAAAAGGTTTGAACGATGCCCTCTGATACCATGTGTAAAAACCGTAAACTGAAATAAGATGATAAGCAGAACAATATGCAGTAACCGTAAGGGATTTCGAACACCTACCTGAACTGTTGTCTGCTGCTGTTGAAGCTGATGACTCCGCGGTTATTTTGATCCGATTACCGGGAAACCAATTCCTCCCAGCCAATCTAGCAAGCTTCTCACCGAAGCTCACTGCCCCGTGCCCAGAACCTCAGATCAATGTAAGCTCCCTCCGGTTTCATCTCCTGATTTCTTGGTTCTCCTGCCTCTTCTCTCCCCCTTTCTCAGCCCCATCTCAGTGATTTTATAACCAGGGCTAAGCGGTGGCCGCCCTGTACACACATGACTCCACCGCTTACTCCTGCAGTGACAGCTCCCCCCAGCTGTGAGTCATCCTCCCGTACGGCGTCTCTGCCTTCCTTCCGGTTCAGTCTTTTGTTATACGATGGTTTATATATAACGTTGGAGGTATTTATAAAGTTTGATTACCATATATATATTAACACTATTGTGTTTCAGTAACCAAATGACATATATTACTTGATTATTAATATGTACTTTATCCTATATTTACTTTGTTTTACTTTATTTTTGTTCCTAAAATATAAAGTTTATTTATGTTTGTTTTCTTTTCATATAAACTTTAGAATTTAATTAATATTTGATATTAATACTTAATTTTCATTCTATTTTATAAATATCATTTTTATTTATTTATTATATATATATATATATTTATTTATTTATTTATTTTTATTATTTAAGGATGGGTCGTTACATAAAGAGTGAGAGTAAAGTCTCGTCTTTGCTTAGCCATCTTCAAGCTCTTAGATAGCAAATGAAAGAAATGAAGTATAATGTTTTTTTTTTAAAGAGATTTAAATTTAGATGTTCTCAGCTTGTGTACAAGCTATGTGCCGAAATCCCTGCAAAACCACTTTATAAGATAAGACTATGAAGGTTCAAAGAACAAATGAGAGCTCCTTTAAGAATGTATCAAGAGTGGGTTGGGCTCTCCAAAGACTTTCCTTCATGCTTGATTCTGTAATCCCAACAAGATGTTCCCTCTACAAAACAATCAAGAATTAGTTCCATATAGATTTAGCAATAAACAATGATAAGAAACTCTAGAGATTTATTCAAAACCAACTAGAGCATTCTATACTTAGAGCATACTTCTAAATCAAATGTCAATGCAAGATAGCTTTACATTAGCAAATCTACAAAAGCATATGGAAGCAAATTAGATCAAAGCATGAATAAGAGGAATTATACCAATGCTCAATAATTCATCACACTCGAAAAGGAGGAACACCTCATGAATGAAACCCCAAAGTCTTTATTGATATTTCCGAAAGGGTACAAGGCAGCAACGCTTCCGCAAGCACAATAGCTAGTAACAATCTTATACAATGTGAGAGCCCATGGTTCTATTATAAACAGAGTTGGGAGCAAATCCCAATGAAAAATGACAATGACAAATGGCATTGGACCCAATCCCAATGTAGAAAGGATTAAACAAGTGGCATGAGGTGACAATCCCAAAGAGAAATTCGAATTTGTTGAATGGAGCTCCAATGTCAAGTGTAAAAATCAAATTTTGGCAAGTGTACATCATTTTCTTCTTCCCTTATGTGCCAAATTCGAATTTTATGGTGGAATGACAAGTGTATATGGGTGGTAACCTATGTGGGGACAATTTCCCACAAAAATCTCCACCAAATATTCTCCCTAATCTTTCCAAATATGCATTAACTTCACAAATTCGAATTTCCAAGCAATTTTTTTATTTAATGCCAGAAATTTGATTTTATTTGAGCACATGTCCTTTCCTTGATTTTAGGAGTCCACATCACCTTGGGACTTCACTTTAACTCCCCCATAATTTTCCACCTCATTTCCACAACATTTAGCATATGTGGATATTTATTTTTCTCAATTTATTTAATTTCTCACTTAATTAATTGCCAGATTTCCCACTAAACTTAGGAAAAGTGGGTTTTGAGGGTCCAAAACACATTATTAACCCTTCAAAGTGTGTCATAGTAGAATGTTGAGGGTGAGGTGTAATTTTGATTACTCATACTCCATACAACTTTTCTAGGCTACACTTATTACAATTTAAATACAATTTTATTTGCAATTTTTGACTTGCGGGAACTCTAAAAAATTAAAAAATGACTACTTAGACCTAACCAAATTCCACGAAATTTTTTGTGTGATCTAGTATGGTAATATACATCGACTCTAGACACTAAAATGTGTTAGGAGTTCAATCTTCAAACCGTCACCCCGGCTTTGGAGTAAAATGTGAGTGAAAAAACCTAGAAAATTATCCGCCTCTGAAAAAGAAGGGATAATTAACCAAATTAAAAAAGCACTCCAAGGTATACTCGTTTGTTGATCGAGTCCCAACATCCTGGGACTGTTACAGACTCAAAACTCATCATTACTAGTATCACTTATTACAATTCCCTATAGGGTGTGGAATCTGAGTACAAGAAAGATGATGAGAAGATAGAAGTAGAGTTAAAAAAACTCTGTTGACTGACGATATCTGATAGTACAAGTGTCCTCTGGATTATCCTTTGGCATGGAGTCTTCATATAATCATCAGGTGCCAGTGGTCAACATTTGGCCCCATATGGGGATGCATGCTAGATATGAAGTGATAATGTGCAAGAACCTGGAATCTGCATCCACCGACAAAAGACATATATCAGCAGTATCCATTCAAAATATCATCAAATGACATGAAGTACAGAAACGAAGAAATGAAATTTTATTCTAAGAGCATAAATGACAATTTATTCATGAAATAAAACTACTTAAACAAAAATGACACGAGATAAGGTTAGAACTATGATACAAAAAGATGCCCCATGGCATCAGATGTCTTCGATAAAATCCATCTCGAGAACCTGCCTACTCACAGGCAAGTCCATAGGTTCTTTCTTTGATGTGCCTTGCCCAATTCTAACTATCTTGGGACTATGACTTGCCCCAATATTAACATGTTTGTGGCCATCAGATATACCAAACCTCTTCCTTTTTCTTTTTCGACTATTGATGCGTTGAGGCTTGATCCTGCTCAAAACTGGTGGTTCATTTTTTATATCTTTTTTCTTTTTTTGCTTTTTTCTTTTCTTCTTGGTTAGTTGCGATGGTGATGATGATGCATTTATGGCCAATCCTACTGTTTTGTCTTGAAAATGCTCTGATGGAATATTTGAAGTACCCAAGCTTTTTGAGTTATGCCTAATCTCTTCGTTTTGAATCTGTTCTGTTAAGGGGGGAAGGAAATTTGTCAACATTGCATCACTCCCTGTCTGGCATGATCTATAGATAATCTCATTGTTGGGTTTCCTTGGATCTTCAACATGATATCTTTTCTCTAACTCTCGATCAAGTCTGATAAAGGTATTTTCAGGCATGGGGATGGTGGCATATGATAAGTCCATTTGAAGGCTGCCACCTAGATCTGATGCCCATTTTCTTGATAGGAGCATTCCCCATGAATCTGAAACATCTATCACAACAATATCCATAGTCATTATTCTATCTGTGTATGCAGCTAGGAAAACCTATAAAACTTTAATTATTCCACACACTTCAATTCTTTTAGAATCCATTGAACATATGTTGTGATAGGGCGAGAAACCCTTAAATTCAGTTGCCCCATGACTTTCTTGGTCATGACATTTGATGAAGCGCCTGAATCAAGCATGCAATTATGTAAAAGACAATCATTCACTATCAAAGAAACATAAAATGGTAGATGATCTTCATTCCCCACATAACAGTTCATACTTTTCAATACAATTTCCTCATCTTCTGGTTAGTCACTAGGCTTTTCTTCCCTTTGAGTAACTTCAATGGCACTTAGTAACTTGGCCCTTTGAGATGGTATCTTTAAAAGTTCTGCCACTGGAATAGAAACCTTTGCATTATTCAACTAATTCCCTAAGTCAAAATTCAATTCTGAACTAGGAGGAGAAAAATTTCTGTGATTATTCTGGTCTTGGATATCCCTTCTCTGATAAGTCATCCCTTTGTGTTTTGCCATAGCAAGAATCTGTCCAGATGTAGGTTTTTCCCCAAAAATCTTAGTGACCTTGTCAAAATTTGCAATCATATTGTAAACCCCAAGATTATTAGGCATATGGTCAATCTCTTGATTTCTCTCAATGGTGCATATCTGATCCTCCATGGAGAACATATTTATTTGACCAGTTGTCCCTACATGTTCATCTCCTAACATGCCACCTTCCATGATTCTCTTCACATATGGGCATGTGGCTTCTTCATGGAACTGATTACATGGCCTACAAAAAGGGCGAATCTGATCTACCATGTTGGTGGATTCCAATGGATTTGGAGGCCTATGCTCCTGTTGAGGGCCTTTATTCTTTTGCCATCTATCATTTGGCGTAGGTTGGAATCTTTGCACTTGTGACCTCTCCATGGCCACCAACCTATTTTGCATGGCTTGCATTTCTTTAATGTGATTTGCTTCCATGCTCTTGATGAGTTGAGTTAATTCTTTAATAGGATCATGTGTAGTCTCTTCCTTGGCCTTGCCTTTGGAATCATTTGATTTTGATGGCCCTTTATTGAAACCAGGAATTTCAGATTTTCCTGATTGCTTTCTAGCCCTTTCTATCTTCAAGGCTTCAAATTGAGCTACACTTAGATTCATAGGCTCCTTCCTCCTCAACTCATAGGCAGTGTCAACCCCAAAAGCATCTAGATATGAGCATAAAAGAAATTCATCAGGAGGTTTAATAGTCGCAAGCATGCTTTTTACTAATTCATTGAAACTCTTGTTAAACTCCTCCATGGTCTCATTCTCATTTTTCTTCATGTTGCTAATAGCATTGATCAAATGCCTATTTTCCTTCTTCTCTCCAAACTTATATAAAAATGCAGTCATAATGGCTTGTAAAGAGTTATATGAGTTAGCAGGTTGTTCAGTGAGCCAATCAAGAGCATCCTCTTCTAAAGATAAAACAAAAAGCCTCATCTTCACATCTTCATAATTATAGGAATGTTACACCATTTAAAGATACAAACATTAAAGTTTTTCACATGTGATGTAGCACTAATGGCATTGTTACCTTGAAAGGAAGACAACTTTTCAATAGCTTTGTCAGGGATATTGTGAGGATAGCCATTTATGTTAGTGAAGTCACAAGGAGCAAAAAGATCATTCATGATGCTAGGCTCTACCTGTTCTTGAAAAAGCAAATGAATATCAGAAATAGCCTCTTGCCCAAGACTAGCAAGAGCGCTACTATGAGAAAGTCTATTCAACCTCTCTCTAAAAACCCTTTTAGGATCAAGAGAGGGGCTAACTAGACCACTTGAATTTCTCCTAGTAGAGACTCTTGCAAAATTTGGATTAAGTGGAGTCACCACTTGAGCAAGAATCTAAATCTAAAGTTCAAAAATGTTAAAACCAAAAGGTTAGTTGATTTCCCAGGTACAAGAAAGCTTGTCCCCGGCAGCGGCGCCAAAGATGTCGCCCCTGCCGCCTACACCTACTTACAAGTCAGTGAGAAAAGTCTTCAACCCCACAAGGTGTGGTTGGTGGCAGGGAACTCAGAGAAGGGGTTGTCACACTAATCCCGACTCTCTTCGTTTGAGCTATCTCATAGGTTAGCTAGGGGGGTGGTCCCTAATGAAAAGTTAAGTTAAAAAATGTGAGTTTCTAGGAGAGTGTTATAGTGAAAAATGGATTACTTTTAAGGATTTATGGGCAAATATGAAGTGAACAACTTGAAATAACAATGCCAATCATTAATATGATTAAAAACCATAAAACCAGTGCCTTATAAGGAATTTGCTCAACAATTTAAAGATATATTTGCTCGAAGTAAAATGCAATGCTCTTAAAAGAGAAAACAAAGTAACCCTGAAATGTAAATAAGAATTGTTAGCACAAGATATGTAAGATACAAAATGCTTTTGAGATAATCAACTTTATAAATCAAAACATGTGAAACATATCTTGCCAAAACCCAAAAATTAGTAATTAACTTGGAAATGTAAAAGAAAGGAAGTGCTAAACTAAGACATCAAATATGCAATTAGACTTGAAACATGAAAAGAGAAAACTTGTTTGAAATGATTACAATACTTGCTTTTGAAATACTGCATATGAAAACTCAAACCATCAAGAGACAAGTAAAGTAAATGTAATGGAAAGTGCTCTTGGTTAATTTTATTAATTAGCTCTACAACAAGATTACAATTTAACTCTTCAATCCTCAGACCTCACCCTCGCCCAATGATATGGATCTCACAGTGAGGAGTCAATAGAAGAGTAGAGGATCTCTAAGATGTCTACTTCAACCAACTTATGTTGGAAGTAAAATTTTAATGAGGCTTGAGGCCTTCCTACACTAAAATACCTAGATGAAATGCAAATTGTGTTAATTCCCCAAATTAAAATAATGATACATGCAAATGCTTCAAAGAGATTGATTCACAATGCTTGAAAATGAAATAGTATTCAATTTAAGTTGCAATTATAACTTCAATTGGAGGAATAAAAGTAGCTTACAAGTGTTGCATGTGTTTCATCAATGAATTAAAATGATACAAGTAATTTGCTTGAAAGTAAAATTTGTTTCAAATAGACAATGACAATAAATTGCTCCAATATCCAGATAACAATGTAGCATAACATTGAAGCATGTATTCAAGTGCTCATGAAACAATTTACCAAGGTAAATGGAAACGAATCAAAGTTTGTTACGAATATAAAATGCTTGCATGTAAAGGATGAATTGCCAAAGTGAAGTGTAAGCTTGAAGCTCCAAGCAACAATGAGAAAGAAAATGCAAAGCTCAAATGAAATTGTAGCAAACTTTAACTTAATGAAATGTGGTAGTGAGGTTGTGTTAATTCCCAGTTAAAGCATACATGTATGTGAATGAAGTATGAAAGCTTAAACCATGTGAATGTCAATCCACCCAAGAGAAGCCTCCCTCTAAATGGGGAGATAGGATACCATGGGAGAAATCCCAAGCTCCCACAAACAAATTAGACTTTTTATTAATATTACAATGAGAAGAGGGCCCTTCAAAGTTCTCAACTATACTTCAAGTAGAGTCCTCACAATAATTGTTTGAAACTTGGACACTAGACCTCTTTTCTTGAAAAAGTAGTGACAAGATCTCACAAAACTTATGCAAGGGAAACAAGGTGTGAGTTTCCTCCAAATGCCCATGGCTTAGAGAGGAAAATGGGTAGCCCTGTAGTGAACTCGACTTGGCCAAACTAGGCCTCAAAAGGGCTCACGACATCCTTGGAAATCGAACCCCCAACACTTGCAAAAGGTCCTGCAAACACTTGTTAGATGCTCCGGGAAGTTGCTCTTCAAAATCTGCCATACAAGAGTTAGCAAACAATCCAAACAATGGCTGCAAAATAAGTTAATTATTAATGGAAAAATCAGCAAGATAAAATGTATATGTACAATTATAATTTACAAAAGGCTAAGCTAAAGAGTGAGAGTAAACTCTCGTCTTTTCTTAGCCATCTTCAAGCTCTTGGATAGCAAATGAAAGAAATGAAGTACAATTTTTTTTAAAGAGATTTAAATCTAGAATTTCTCGGCTTGTGTACAAGCTATGTGCCAAAATCCCTGCAAAACCACTTTGTAAGATAAGACTATGAAGGTTCAAAGAATAAATGAAAACTCTTTTAAGAATGTATCAAGAGTGGGTTGGTCTCTCCAAAGACTTCCCCTCATGCTTGATTCTATAATCCTATCAAGATGTTCCCTCTACAAAACTTCAATCAAGAATTAGTTCCATATAGATTTAGCAATAAACAATGATAAGAAACTCTAGAGATTTATTTAAAAACAACTAGAGTATTCTATACCTAGAACATACTTCTAAATCAAATGTCAATGCAAGATAGCTCTACATTAACAAATCTACAAAAGCATATGGAAGCAAATTAGATCAAAGCATGAATAAGAGGAATTATACCAGTGCTCAACAATTCATCACACTCGAAAAGGAGGAAAACCTCATGAATGAAACCCCAAAGTCTTTATTGAAATTTCCGAAAGGGTACAAGGCAACAACGCTTCCGCAAGCACAATAGCTAGTAACAATCTTATACAATGTGAGAGCCCATGGCTCTATTATATAAAGATTTGGGAGCAAATCCCAATGAAGAATGACAATGACAAATGGCATTGGAGCCAATCCCAATGTAGAACTGATTAAACAAGTGGCATGAGGTGACAATTTCAAAGAGAAATTCGAATTTGTTGAATGGAGCTCCAATGCCAAGTGTAAAAATCGAATTCTGGCAAGTGGACATCATTTTCTTCTTCCCTTATGTGCCAAATTCGAAATTTATGGTGGAATGACAAGTGTATATGGGTGGTAACCCATGTGGGGACAATTTCCCACAAAAATCTCCACCATATATTCTCCCAAATCCTCTCAAATGTGCATTAACTTCACAAATTCGAATTTCCAAGCAGTTTTTTCATTTAATGCTAGAAATTTGATTTTATTTGAGCACATGTCCTTTCCTTGATTTTAGGAGTCCACATCACCTTGGGACTTCACTTTAACTCCCCCATAATTTTCCACCTCATTTCCACAACATTTAGCATGTGTGGATATTTATTTTTCTCAATTTATTTAATTTCTGAGTTAATTAATTGCTAGATTTCCCACTAAACTTAGGAAAAGTGGGTTTGAGGGTCCAAAACACATTATTAACCCTTCAAAGTGTGTCATAGTAGAAAGCTGAGGGTAAGAAGCTATGTTGCAGGAAACGTGGTATAGAGGTCTGTTTCCGTACAGAAACGGGTACGAAACGCGGAAACGCGTTTGGTACGGCTGTGAAACGCGTTGTTGGCCGTATTGCCATGTTTCCCGAAACAGAAACATGGCCAGTACGGCCGGAAACGCGGTTCAGGGTCGTACAACCCACGTTTCTTCATTAACTTGTGTTTTTTTAAATTTTTTTTTAATTAGTTTTTTAATTTACTTTTAGGGTATGTTAGTGACTTTTTGTTGCTTCTAGATGCGTGTCTAAAGTTATAAAAGTGAATTTTTGCCCTAGTGTTGATATGCAGTTCATGGTAATGTTAA
>APFE031477142.1:13897-56948 GCA_000404065.3 Pinus taeda
GAGCATTTGAGTGTGTTAAATAGGGTTTGGGAGGGGGAAATGGACCCCAAATAACATTTAACTAATTCATAAAACACCCTGAAGTCCAAACCAATCAGCAAACCCCTTAAAATTTCATTAAAATAATGTTAAATTGTTGTTTTAGTGGATTACGGGCCGTTGTTTGTGACTCAGCCGAGTCAGTACAGGAAACGGCCAAGTTGGCCGAGTCAGCCATGAATTGGTCGAGTCATTCAATGACTCGGCCGAGTCATGACTGACTCAGCCAACCGAGCCGTTTTTTATACCGAGTCACTCCGGAGAGCAATGGAACGGACCAACTCGACCGTTTCCGTTTCGAAACGGCCGTTTTTTAAAACTATGGTTGGGACTCAAGAGTCAGGACTTACCATTCAGGACATGATTCACTGTTATGTGTGATTTTAGCACTAGAAATGATATTAAACATCTTATATATTAGTTCTTGTATCATATTTATGTGTCAATGTATTTATTTTATGTTGTAGATGGTTTAGATATTAAAAAAATGAATATTTTTGTACCAAACGATTTTTTCCCGATTATTACCGATTTTTTCCCGATTATTACGATTTTTTCCTTGCGCCGATATTATCCCGATAACAATTAGTGCAACATTGGTTCTAAAGAACCCAGAAACCGTTTGGCGAAATTCCACCTCGATTGTATTTTATTAAAATAATTAATATTTTAATGGAGTTCCTAAGTCTAAACTTAGGGAAATTAAAATATTAATGGGTATTAATCAAAATATGTGTGAGAATGATCTAGAAGGCAGATCAAGTCATGTGCAATTGTGCTTTGATCAAAGACTCCATGATCAAAGCACAATTGCAGCATTCCATCATCATCTGATCATGTCAAAATGCCAAAATTCCAAAATTCATCAGTTTTATATTACAGATTCCGTAGTCCTAGGGGAATATTGTAAAAATTGATTCTAGTGTGATGGAAAAAGAGTGATGTAAAAAGCCTAGGTAGCTTAGAAGTTAGGACTATACTAGCAAGCGAGTTCACTCTAGGGAGGTTTTTTTCCTCAGCCCGTTATTTGTGTTATTCAACACTTATAATCAATTGAGTTTTTCTCTCCGATATTACCCCAAAACTAGAGTGTGACTTGATGGTAGAGTCTTGGGTGAGTCCTAGTGTCTAGAGTCGATGCATACTACCATACTAGATCATCTCTAAAGTTTCGCAAAATTTGGTTGAGTCTAAGTGCAAATTTTTAATTTGATGCTATGTTGCACAAGGACTCATCCCCAAAAAATACTCACGTATCCTACTTCCCCAAGTTCCGAGGACTTTTGGATCCTTAGGAAACGTCCCCGAGACGTTTCGAACAAATTTTAGGGATGTTGTGGACAAATTTCGAGGATGTTTTTGGCAGATTTCAAGGGTTTTTTGGGCAGATTTCAAGGATGTTTTGGGAAGGTTTTAGGGATAATCCAAGCAAAGAGCTTCAGTTTTGACAATCATGGACATTAATAATTGAACAATATGATCATTTTTCCCATTCATTTTTTTTGGAATGTGCATTGAATCTAAATTTTTTATACAATTTGCAGCTCAAAACATGGGTTTTGTATGGTGAGTTTCATTTTGGATTTCTAGTGATTTAGATATTGGATTTTCAATGGTAAAATTACAAAAAGCGCCCTCCATGTCAAGAAAACAGAAAATAAAACGTTTTAAAAGGATGATCCTTGTGGTTATTTTTCTTGTTCTTTCTTAGGATCATCTCAACTTTTACATATTGTATGTGGGTTTTGAGGACTGATTCAAGTTCAGTGCTTCCATCATCCCAACCCCAAGCATTGTGAAAACAATCAAATAGTTGTGAATTGGATTGAGTACTAAATGTTTAAATAAATTCCTATTCAATCCCCTTTTTAATCTGAAATATGAATTTAATATCATGAGAAAACCAAATTATTTTGTAGTGGTTTTCAACATAACTATAAAAGTTTGCAAAAACTATTGAAAAGAGAATGCCTTTTGTGTTTAACATAGTCATCATTAACAAGAAATATGGGGAAAAAACTAATACAAAGACAGTTCTCCTTGATAGATTGTTCATGGACCTTATTACAAATTTAAAGTAGTTACACTTAAGCTTCCTAAAGCTCGTGTCTAGGGCCCAATAATGGAACGTCACTCAACCCCTTTTCAAATTGTTTGATATTTTAATTGGCGAGTGAAGGGTTGTGCATAATACTATCTTGAAACAACTAAAAATGTTAATATTGAATTCTGCTATAAATAATTTTATAACATTAATTAAAATATTTGAATTCTTCTTTGACCAACACAAATTCTCTTAGAGGCCAAATGGGCTTCATTTAGGATCTTCGAGTTTACCATTGGGGAAATTCATCCTAAAGCTGCCCAAATTTCAACATTCATTATTTTAATTTATATGGTAAAATGATCTTAATTTATAGCTACTATTTATATTTCATTTATATTTTACATCTCTATATATATAATATTCTCATTGTTAATATATGATTATTGATTATATATTATTAAGTTTTTATATCTTTATTAATTATATGTTCCAAATCACTATTATTTAGATTCACAACTATAAATCTAATGTTCTTTAAATTTATTTTTATGTGATATTCATATATTCCTTAGTTATTCTTTTTCCTCAATTCAAATTATTTGTTGATGTTTTGAATTTATGATAAATGTATCTTATGTCTTTTTAATTTTAACTAGCCAACATTATTTTTTTCTTAATTTAATTTTAAATATAACGATTTAACATGAACATCTCAGCCATACTAGGTTGTAAACTGCCTCTCAACACAATTATCCCAAGTACTTTAATCAACTATTGTATCAGTAAAAATTAACAAAAAAAGCTTAATAATAAAAGAAAGGAAAAAAAGGACCCAATGGTAATGGCTTAAATTAAATCCACAACAAAAATTTTAATTCACTTAAGAAAGCATGTATGCCAAATCTACAATCCATTTTTGCACACTCAAGTTCATGGATCACTATGTAATATGAGGTAAGCTTTTAACATAAATAATATCCCATTTTTATGTGTTAATCCTCATTAATGTTGATATAAGTATCTAAGTTCAGTCTTCATAATGATATATGTAACCATGATTTTATGTATTTGATGTAATGAGAAAAATAAATTTGTTAGTGTTGCTCTTGAGGCATGGGTTTCATGCTAAGGAAATTTATGTTTAGGTCAAGCTCTCATTATGAGCTCCTGGGGCTTGTTGTTGAGTATATAAGTCGTTGTCATGTATGAAAGACCCATTTGGAGCATGTTACATATTGTAAAAGAAATTATTTGAGTCAAAATGACCCTCCAAGACCTTGTGAAAGTGCAATGAATAAGTCGGCCTACTAAAGCAAAAAGTCAGCCTAGAGACAGTGACAAGTCGGCCTAATTGAAAGCGACAAGAAGCCTATATGTAGGGCACTCACCCTCATTCAAGAAACTACTCAACACTTACACAAGTTCGATCAAGAAAGAGGAAAGTGTGAGCAAGAGGAGGACAAAAGGAAGAGAAGAAAGATCAAGTTTCTAGGATTGTTTTTGGGTATTCTTCTCACATTTGAGAAGTAGATTAGGGCATCCTTCTATAGCAGCAAGTACCAAAACTGCAGTCATCATCAAGGGCCAAATTCTGGGCCAGGAAAGGTCTTTGTAGCAAGTTGAATTGTCAAGGAAAGGAAGGCAGGTCAAGTGAAGTTGAAAGGAGGCAAATCTGTCCATTTTCAAGCCACACGTGTGACCTAGGGTTTCTGCAGTAGAAGCTGAAATTGTAGGTCTATAGCAACAAGTCGAAATTTTGAACTACGGCTGAAATCTGAAGCAATGGATCAAGTTTGACCACAGTTGACTTGAAGGAAGAGAAGTTCATCAAGAAGAAGCTTTGACTTGGTCTTGTAAGTGTTTTTGGTCAACGGTCTAGGTCTTGTAATTCATCAATTGAAGATTCTATTTGAAGAAGACTTCTTGTGGGTTTTCTTCTCAAATTGGAGGGGTTTTGGCCTGGGTTGATCGCCTAAATCTTGTGTCCTTTATCTTATTTCTCTTTATGGTTTGGTAGTTGTTTGATGTAGAAAAACGCTAATAATAATAATAGAAAGAAGAAACTAAGTGAAGAAAAAATACACCACAAACAGTTATCAATACAAGAGAAATCATCATATGTTGTCGCCCCTAGATTTCACAACGTCGTATCAGAGCTAAAGAACGACTCTACACTTGAAGCATTCTTAGGAACCTCGCTCAGCCATCACATCGAGAAGAAGGAGACCTCAAAGACCCTATCTCTACTCAAGAAAGGAAGGACTACAAATTGAAGCATCTTGAAGCCTCTACATCAAGGAAAACAAGAAGAGGTGTTGTCATCATCATTAAGAAATCAAAGTGATCTCCCTGTGTTTGAAGGATCACTTTTAAAGGAAGACATCTTCAATTATCATCAAAACCAAGAAGAAATCGAGTTGAAGATATTGTTATCAAGGAGCACCTTCACTTGACTGAATATGTTATGGAAATGAATTTGTTTTGCAAGCAAAGCAACAAATTGGTTGGGTCATCAAACTTTCTTGCACAGAAGAAGAGGACACGTATAATCTTCATAGAAAATGGAATCGTTGATCACATTAAGGGCTTAATCATTAAACCTCTAAAAGAAGAAGCTCAAGCTCTAGCTAAGTATATAAAGGGGGAAGTAAGGGCTCATAGGATTCTAGAAGAATCCATCAAGGATCCTCTCATACCTTATGTATCAAAATTAGAGACATCAAATTGTTCTTCGTAAGTACTGCAAGGGAAGAACTCTACAAGATGAAGATATCAAAGGAAGAAGGAATAACCTCATACTTTATGAGGGTGTCAGAAATAGGAGACCAATTACAAGAGTTGGTAGAAATAATGTCCGACAAAGAAATGCCCACCATAGGGCTCAACACACTACCAAAAGAATGGGGCAACTTTAAATCAAGCATCTATGGAAAGAAGGAAGTTACTCCATTCATTGAACTTTGGTCATTGCGTAAAATTGAAGAAACCAGGATGAAAGCAAAAAGTGATGTAGGATCAAATGAGAAAGCACAAGCATTTACTGCCACGGCTAAGAGAAAAGGAAAGTTTGGGCACTACAAGAGAGATTGTCCAAAGCTCAAGAAGGACAACAACAAAACAGGAAGGGATGAAACCCATATCACCGAAGAAGTGGAAGATGCTGAGAAGAAGAAATCAAATAAGCAAGAAGTGAGGGATCTCTACTATGATTGAGATAATCTTCTCCACCAAGTTCTTTTCAGTTTTTATAAAGTACAGCTATCATGATAGGAATCATTAGAAGCGTGATAGGATGCATTATTTTAAGGAGATGGAATCATAGTAGCATACCATTGAAGCAAGAGCTCATTACATCATCAAAAAAGCTTGAAACAATAGTTGAAGTAGAAGTCTACAGGGATATAGCAATCACCATATAAAGGAAGTAGCTCTTGGTAACCTCATTGCAAGCATGTGTAGTGCATATGGTTGAATGAAAGTCATCTAGCATGATAGAAGGAATTCATCATACATCATTCATCATGAGAAAGGAGCTTCTACCAAATGAGGATAATCAAGATCCTTTGTTGGAATCTTCATTAGAAGATTCACCTCTACCTGGAAGAAGCAAGTGTATTGTTGAGAATTCCACCTTGCATGGGATTACTTGTTTGAAAGAATGATGGTATGATGACCAAGGAATGCAACATATCAAGATAGTTGAAGTACTCTCAATCAAGGAAGAGAACTTGTTGAAAGAAGTTTAGAAGGCCAAGAGAAGGAAAGAGGTATGTATGCATATATTTGATTGAGTCATGTCATCATATGGTTGCATGGGTAAATGCTCTACGACATGAGCTTGATCAAAGAAGAATAATCTCTTCCTTCGAAAAGACACATGAAAGCGTCGTTCACATGTTGACTAGATGAAATCAACATAATATGTCTTCATATGAAATATCAGGTGGTTGACAAAGACGAAGGAAATATGGATGGAAGTTCCTAGGGAACAATATGTGAAGAAAGAAAGAAGAGATCATGAAAGATGCAACTATGGTCACATAGAAAAGGAAATCAACATTTGATAAGTAGAGAAATTAGCCATGATATCTCCATGAAAAAGGTATGAAGACTTTGATGACGTCTCAAAAAGGAAGGAGACCCTTGACATTGAATGTCCTGGAAATCTATCAATATATGTGTACAGGACGTTGATGTTGCAAGCAAGATGTCATGATGAAAGGCCGTCACAAAAGGTAACGTTGATGTTCATTTTTTATTCTTGAACAACATCTGGATGGGCTGATACAGGTCTACCAAAAGAGAGTTGTGGATGTCACCTACAACTAGTGCTCATATGGAGGGATACAAGACCCTGATGGAAACATGATGTGGAAAAGGTAATTGTATGAAGAAAAACCATATGTGCACTAAAAGATCACTTTCTAGCGAAGAAAAGGATGGCATGACCGACATGGTTCGTAAAGGAAAGTGATGGATGGTCGAAGCCCTGCAACTGATGAAGGCTCCATAATGAAAAGAAGAAATTCATCACATCAAAAGGAGGAGCCCTACAAGCAACTACATGTCCCATTATCTCCACTTAATAATAAATAGTTGTTGTTGGAAACAAGTCCCTAGTTAAGACGGATCTTACAAAAAGTCCCCGGTTAAAAGGGATCTTGCAAGCAAGCCCCTGGTTAAGAGGGAGTTTGGACAAGTCCGGAGATGAGAGGGAACTTGGGTACATTCCTTTTGTAGGAATGGGTACATTCCTTTATAGGAAGGGGTATATGCTCCCTAGTTGAGAGATAGAGATAGAAACATCATTCATGTCTTCACTTTGAGGAGAAGGAATGGAGGAAGGGGTAAACATTTGGCATCTGATACTCTTTGAGGATGTGATAGGGCATTCAAGATAAGAGTAGTCGTAGAGCACCGATTTTCTTTGAGGCCTGGGAATCCAAGATAAGAATAGTCCTTGAAAAACATACCAAGTGAACACTTGGGTTGGGTATGTTCCTTGAGAGACAATGATGATGGTGTCTATAAATCATTGGTCTCCCTAGCATTATGCTTTAATCTTGTGGAGAGATACAGTTGCTAGTCAAGCCCTTGCTATGTGACAATGTTGGATGATATGATGCTATACAAATGGGTTTCCAATACAACTCTTCTTATGAGAATTCTTCAGATTGAGAATGTCCAAGCTCTAGCTAAGTATATGAAGGTGGAAGTAAGGGCTCATAGGATTCTAATAGAATCCATCAAGGATCCTCTCATACCTTATGTATCAAAATTAGAGACATCAAAAGAAATATACGACAAGTTAGTAGAATTGTTCTCTGTAAGTACTACAAGAGAAGATCTCTACAAGATGAAGATATCAACGGAAGAACGAATAGCCTCATACTTTGAGGGTGTCAGAAAAAAGAGACCAACTACAAGAGTTGGTAGAATTAATGTCAGACAAAGAAATGACCACAAAGTGTTCAATGCACTACCAGAAGAATGGGGCAACTTTAAATCAAGCGTCTATTGAAAGAAGAAAGTTACTCCATTCAATTAACTTTGGTCACTGTAAAATTGAAGAAACCAGGACGAAAGCAAAAAAAGCAATGTAATATCAAACGAGCAAGCACAAGCATTTGCTGCCATGTCTAACAGAAAAGGAAAGTTTGCGAAGTTTGGTCCTCAGAAAAAGAAGAAGAATATGTCAAAGATCCAATGCTATCAATGTAAAGAATATGGGCATTACAAGAGAGATTATCCAAAGCTCAAGAAGGACAACAACAAAAGAGGAAGGGAAGAATCTCATATCACCGAAGAAGTGGAAGACGCTAAGAAGAAGACATCAAATAAGCAAGAAGTGAAAGATCTCTACTATGATTGAGATAAACATCTCCACCAAGTTCTTTTCAATTTTTATAAAGTATAGCTATCATGATAGGAATCATTAGAAGCATGATAGGATGCATTATTTTAAGGAGATGGAATTGTAGTAGCATATCGTTGAAGCAAGAGCTCATGACATCATCAAAAAAGTTTGAAAGAATAGTTGAAGTAGAAGTCTACATGGATATAGCAATCATTATATAAAGGAAGTAGCTCTCGTAACCTCATTGCAAGTAGTACATATGGTTGAATGAAAGTTATCTAGCATGATAGAAGGAATTCATCATACATCATCATCATGAGAAAGGAGCTTCTACCATATGATGATAATTAAGATCCCTTGTTGGAATCTTCATGAGAAGGTTCACCTCTACTTGGAAGAAGCAAGCGTAATGTTGAGAACTCCACCTTGCATGGGATTCATTGTTTGAAAGAATGATGGTATGATGACTAAGGAATGCACCGTATCAAGATGGTTAAAGTACTCTCAATCAAGGAAGAGAAGTTGTTGAAGGAAGAGAAGTTGTTGAAGGAAGTTTAGATGGCCAAAAGAAGGAAAGAGGCATGTATGCATATATTTGATTGTCATATCATCATATGGTTGCATGGGTAAATGCTTTATGTCATAAGCATGGTCAAAGAAGAATAATTTCCTCCTTCGAAAAGACACATGAAGGCGTCATGCATTCAAATATTAAATAGATGAAATCAACATAATATGTTTTCATATGCAATATGAGGTGGTTGACAAAGATGAAGGAACTATAGATGGAATTTCCTGGGGAACAATATTTGAAGAAAGAAAGAAGAGATCATGAAAGATGCAACTATGGTCGCATAGAAAAAGAAACCAATATTTAACAACTAGAGGAATAAGCCATGATATCTCCATGAAAAAGGTATGAAATCTTTGATAAAGTCTCAAAAAGGAAGGAGACCCTTGACATTGATTATCCTGGAGATCTGTCAATATATGTGCAGGACGTTGATGTTACAAGCAAGATGTCATGATGAAAGGCCATCATAAAAGGTAACTTTGATGTTCATTTTTTATTCTTGAACAACATCTAGATGGGTTGATAGAGGTCTACCAAAAGAGACTTGTGGATGTCATCTACAACTAGTACTCATGTGGAGGGATGGAAGACCCTGATGGAAACATGATGTGGAAAAGGTAGTTGTATGAAGAAAAAACATATGTGGACTAAAAGATCACTTTCAAATGAAGAAAAGGATGGCATGACCGACATGGTTCGTAAAGGAAATTGATGGATGGTCGATGCCCTGCAACTGATGAAGGCTCCATAATGAAAAGAAGAAATTCATCACATCAAAAGGAGGAGCCCTACAAGCAACTACACGTCCCATTATCTCCACTTAATAATAAATAGTAGTTGATGGAAACAAGTCCCTAGTTAAGACGGATCTTACAAAAAGTCCCCGGTTAAAAGGAATCTTGCAAGCAAGTCCCAAGTTGAGAGGGAGTTTGGACAAGTCCCGAGACGAGAGGGAACTTGGGTACATCCCTTTTGTAGGAATGGGTACATCCCTTTTGTAGGAATGGGTACATTCCTTTATAGGAAGGGGTATATGCTCTCTAGTTGAGAGAGAGAGATAGACACATCATTCTTGCCTTCACTTTGGGGAGAAAGAATGGAGGATTGGGTAAACATTTGGCATCAACTACTCTTTGATGATGTGGTATAGCATTCAAGATAAGAGTAGTCATAGAGGACTGATTTTCCTTAAGGCCAGGGAATCCAGATAAAATAACCCTGGAAAATAATACCATGTGAACTCCTGGGTTGGGTATGTTCCTTGAGAGAGGATGATGATGGTGTCTATAAATCAATGATCTCCCTAGCATTGTGCTTTAATCTTGTGAAGAGATGTAGTTGTTAGTCAAGGCCTTTCTATGTGACAATGTTGGATGATATGATGCCATACAGATGGGTTACCAATCCAACTCTTCTTATGAGAATTCTTCAGATTGAGAATATCCAATCTCTAGCTAACTATATGAAGAGGGAAGCAAGGGCTCATAGGATTCTAATAGAATCCATCAAGGATACTCTCATACCTTATGTATCAAAATTAGAGACATCAAAATAAATATAAGACAAGCTAGTAGAATTGGTCTTCGTAAGTACTGCAAGAGAAGAACTCTACAAGACGAAGATATCAAAGGAAGAAGGAATAGCCTCATACTTTATGAGGGTGTCAGAAATAAGAGAAAAATTACAAGAGTTGGCAAAAATAATGTCCGACAAAGAAATGACCACCATAGTGCTCAATGCACTACCAAAAGAATGGGACAACTTTAAATCAAGCATCTACGGAAAGAAAGAAGTTACTCCATTCATTGAACTTTGGTCATTGTGTAAAATTGAAGAAACCATGATGAAAGCAAAAAGCGATGTAGGATCAAATGAGAAAGCACAAGCATTTGTCGCCATGGCTAAGAGAAAAGGAAAGTTTGGAAGTTTGGTCCCCAAAAAAGGAAGAAGAATGTGTCGAAGATCCAATGCTATCACTGTCATGAATATGGGCACTACAAGAGAGATTATCCAAAGCTCAAGAAGGACAACAACAAAAGAGGAAGGGAAGGAGCCCATATCACCGAAGAAGTGGAAGATGATGAGAAGAAGAAACCAAATAAGCAAGAATTGAGAGATCTCTGCTATGATTGAGATGATCTTCTCCACCAAGTTCTTTTCATTTTTTATAAAGTATAGCTATCATGATAAGAATCATTAGAAGCATGATAGGATGCATTATTTTAAGGAGATGGAATCATAGTATCATACTGTGGAAGCAAGAGCTCATGACATCATCAGAAAAGCTTGAAAGAATAGATGAAGTAGAAGTCTACATGGATATAGCAGTCATCATATAAAGGAAGTAGCTCTTAGTAACCTCATTGCAAGCATGTGTAGTGCATATAGTTCAATGAAAGTTCTCTAGCATGAAAGAAGGAATTCATCATACATCATCATCATGAGAAAGGAGCTTCTACCAGATGAGGATAATCAAGATCCTTTGTTGGAATCTTCATTAGAAGGTTCACCTCTACTTGTTAGAAGCAAGTGTATTGTTGAGAATTCCACCTTGCATGGGATTCATTTTTTGAAAGAATGATGGTATGATGACTAAGGAATGCAACATATCAAGATGGTTGAAGTACTCTCAATCAAGGAAGAGAAGTTATTGAAGGAAGTGTAGATGGCCAAAAGAAGGAAAGGGGTATGTATGCATATATTTGATTGAGTCATGTCATCACATGGTTGCATGGGTAAATGCTCTACATCATGAGCATGATCAAAGAAGAAGAATCTCTTCCTTCGAAAAGACGCTGAAGGCATCTTTCACATATTGACTAGATGAAATCAACATAATATGTCTTCATATACAATATGAGGTGGTTGACAAACATGAAGGAACTATGGATGGAAGTTCCTAGGGAATAATATGTGAAGAAAGAAAGAAGAGATCTGCAAGATGCAACTATGGTCACATAGAAAAGGAAATCAACATTTGATAACTAGAGGAATTAACCATGATATCTCCATGAAAAAGGTCTGAAGACTTTGATGAAGTCTCAGAAAGGAGACCCTTGATATTGAATATCCTATAGATACGTCAATATATGTGTGCAAGACGTTAATGTTGCAAGCAAGATGTCATGATGAAAGGTGTTAAGTTTAGGTAACAATGGTATGTTCAATGCTTAAGACTGATTCACTTCAATTTCTTTATTAGCCCAATATCAATATCCAATTTAGCAATCACATCAGCGTGATAGTAAAATGCAGATAGAAAATAAACATAAACAGCAGAAGACAAGCCAAGACAAGAGGACACAAGATGTCGCACTTGCTAGGGACAAACCCCAATATGGGGAAACCCTTGATCAATTCTTCTTATATTCTTCAATAGTTCAGCAAAGAGAGAGATAGTACAAATTACAAATCTGATAATTTATGACAGCATCAAGAATCCCTAACCAGAAAAGGCAACGTTGGCAAATAGGGCAGAATTCTTCCTCTAAACAACTCAATCAAACCCAATCAACTTCGGCCTCCAAAAGCAAGCCCAATTAGCCCAAACGAGTCAGAAAAAGTCCAGTCAAAAGCTGGGCAATGAAAGTCAAACTGCGGCCAGCCCTAGGGCGTTCAATATTGGTCAAATGAGGTCAAATCACCTCGATTTCAGTGCCCAAATCTACGGCCTGCTAAGGAGAAGATACCTCACCCAATCCACAGACAAAAGGAGGTCAACATTAGTCAACGCAACCCAAGATACATCCTCTGAAATTTGGTTAACACTGGTCAACGCAGTCAAACAAAAAAACGCCATCCTTCCTTCGCACGTGTGAGAGAAAGTTGCCCCAGATTAGCGTATCCAATCAAGTGAGGAGAGAGAGATGTGTGAAGATGAGATGATGATAAAATGACTTGAGGTCTCCACCTTTTATATGCAACGTTGAGGATGAGTTGGGGGTTTGAATCCATGTTTTGCTTGTTGGTCGACCTTGACAATTTGTCCATTATATAAATAAATTCATATCTTCATTTTTACATGTCAGAATCGGAAGATCTGTGCATCAATCCTACACCTCTCGGAGAGAGGAATACAAGAATAATATCAGTTGTCATAAATAAGATGACCCATGTCGAGTTTGGCCCTAGTTGCCAATTTTAGCAAAAGGCCATAACAAAAGGTAACTTTGATGTTCATTTTTTATTCTTGAACAACATCTGGATCGGTTGATACAGGTCTACCAAAAGAGAGTTGTGGATGTCACGCACAACTAGTACACATGTGGAGGGATGGAAGATCCTGATGGAAACATGATGTGGAAAAGGTAGTTGTATGAAGAAAAACCATATGCGGACTAAAAGATCACTTTCCAATGAAGAAAAGGATGGCATGACAGACATGCTTCATAAAGGAAAGTGATGGATGATCAATGCCCTACAACTAACGGAGGCTCCATAATGAAAAGAAGAAATTCATCACATCAAAAGGAGGAGCCCTACAAGCAGCTACAGCTCCCATTATCTCCATTAAAGAATAAATAGTTGTTGTTGGAAACATGTCCCTGGTTAAGAGGAAGCTTGCAAAAAGTCACTGATTAAAAGGGAGCTCGGAAGCAAGTCGATGGTTAAGAGGGAGTTTGGACAAGTCCTGAGATAGACACATCATTCTTATATTCACTTTGGGGAGAAAGAATGGAGGATTGGGTAAACATTTGGCATACGATACTCTTTGAAGATGTGGTAGGGCATTCAAGATAAGAATAGTCATAGTGGACCGATTTTCTTTGAGGACTAGGAATCCAAGATAAGAATAGTCCTGGAAAAGCATACCATGTGAACACCTGGGTTGGGTATGTCCCTTGAGAGACAATGACGATGGTTTCTGTAAATCATTGGTCTCGCTAGCATTGTGCTTTAATCTTGTGAAGAGATATAGTTGTTAGTCAAGGCCTTGCTATGTGACAATGCTGGACGATATGATGCTATACAGATGGATTACCAATTTGACTCTTCTTGTGAGAATTCTTCAAATTGAGAATGTCGAAGTACCATCTATGGATTACGAATACCTCCCTAGTTAAGAGGGAGTGTTGAAATATGTAACCAGGTTCTATCTTCATAATGACATGTCACATATGTAATCATGATTTTATGTATGTGATGTAATGAGAAAAATAAATTTATTATTCTTGCTCTTGAGGCATGGGTTTCATGCTCAGGGAAAATTATTTTTAGGCCAAGCTCCCATTGTGAGCTCATAGGGCTTGTCATTTGAGTCTATAAGTCATTGTCATGTATGAAAGACCCAATTGGGGCATGTTACATATTGTAAAAGAAATTATTTGAGTCAAAATAGAGTCAAAATGACCCTCCAAGACCTTTTCAAAGTGCGATGAACAAGTCGGCCTACTCAAGCAACAAGTCGTCCTAGAGACAATGACAAGTCGACCTAGAGACAGAGTGACAGAAAGCCTATATATAGGGCACTCAGCCTCATTCAACAAACTACTCAACACTCACACAAGTTTGATCAACGAAGAGGGAAAGTTTGAGCAAGAGGAGGACAAAAGAAAGAGAAGAAAGATCGAGTTTCTAGGATAGTTTTTGGGTTTTCTTCTCACACATGCCAAGTGGATTAGGGCATCCTTCTGTAGCAAAAAGTACCAAAATAGCAGTTATCATCAAGGGCTGAATTCTGGGTCAAGAAAGATCTCTCTAGCAAGCTAAATTGTCAAGAAAAGGAAGTCGGGTCAAGCGAAGTTGAAAGGAGGCAAATCTATCCATTTTCAAGCAAAAGGTGTGACCTAGGGTTTTTGCAATAGAAGCCGAAATTACAAGTCTGCAGCAGCAAGTCGAAATTCTGAACTAGGGCCGAAATTTGAGGCAATGAATCAAGTTTCACCAGCGTTGACTTGAATGAAGAGAAGTTCATCAAGAAGAAGCCTTGACTTGGTTTTGGAAGGGTTTTTGGTCAAGGGTCTAGGTCTTGGAATTCAACAATTGAAGATTGTATATGAAGAAGAATTCTTATGGGTTTTCCTCTCATATTAGAGAGGTTTTGGCCCTGGCTCATTGCCTAAATCTTGTGTCCTTTTGCCTTATTATTCTTTATGGTTTGGTAGTTGTTTGATGAAGAAAAAGCTATAATAATAATAAGACAAAGAAGAAGCTAGCTAAGTGAAGAAAAAATACATGACAAACAGTTATCAATACAAGAGAAACCATCATATGTTGTTGCCCCTAGATTTCTCAACAATTAATTTGTGAGTTACCTCATTGTTTTATCTGGTTAATGATAAATATGATATAGCTAATATCTATTTCTAAGTTCACATATTTGGCATCATCGTCAATATATTTTAGAGATAATACTTTTATTGACCATAACTAAATGAAATTGTGCAATAACTTTAGATTCACTATGATAATCCATTGAATTTTAAATTAATTTTAGAGGGGTATCTAATAAATCCTTACTCAACAAACATCAAGGGGAACTAGATCTAATTCTACTTCATTAGAAAAATGAGCACTGATATCAAATCTAATTTTGCATTGTTTTGTTACCTATATTTCCGCATCCCTTGTCCCCATCCCAATGGATATGACCTTGGATGAGCACAAATTTCCAACCCCAATTTGTTGACCGACTCTATCAAAATGAGATTTGTCTGCAACCCTAAGTCAGACAAAGCACCAATCTTTGTCTTCTTGAATTGTATTATTATGTGGAAGAGTTTGGTCATTTCCTACTCTTCCTATTGATGAAGGCTACCTATATCCACCTCCTTTTGCATTAATGTACAGATGATCTTCTCGTCTGTGCCTAAGTTGCATTCAACCCGATTGCTCGAATCAATGGCCATCAAAATTTTCTTCTTATTATCTTTCCTTTTGTTCTTCGAGTTTGTTGAATTTCCATGACCCTAGTGTCTAGGATAAAATCTTAAATGTTCGACACTACCAAACCATGAATCTTAACAAAGCTATTTTGCATAGCGGAACAATATAATGTAATAAATCAATCACATGCACAAAATGAAAAATAAAAATAGTATATGTAACCCAACTTTGTTATGTTATCAACATATAAAACAATAGTCTAAGGCTCTCGTACAAGGGATAATGGCCTTCAAATATCCGCAAGTACAAGAATACAAGATACAGTGACAATCTCGTGGCTCTAGTGGACAATCACAACCTCTATGTCGTATCTCGTCCTGTCGGTCCATCGCTTCCGATCTGCTCTCTAGCTACCCCTTAGTCCATCAAGGAACAACACATAAAGACTCCAGGAGGGTTCCCTGCTATCACTACTGCAAGTCACTTCTGCTACAATGAACATTGGCTCATCCAATCTGCTCCTCTAGGTTGGCCAATACCTGAGCATCAATTTGCCTTCTTAGTAGCTTCCTTCGTCAATTAAAGAGCTACACATAGGCTCAACTCTTCACCCAACACACAATTGTCAATGTCCTTCTTGTCCACTTGTTCAAGGGTTACTTTGCACATCTACACACTACCCTCCATCAGTCCAAAGATGCCCAATACTTAACTATAGAATATGCTCCTAGGAAAGGGATTCTAACCACCAAATCAAGAGCTCTTCCACTAGGCGTCCACAGTCTGCAAATTGTCCACGCTTGGACACCACCCAACTAGCAATCTATCTCAACATAAAACAATCACCAACACACGTACGTTGTTCTCTTATGGACTGATATCTTATGTTGTAGGTATGTACCTTTGGTTATGGCTGCAATGACACTGCTACAGCCTCCCTCCTTCACATCCACGCCTCTTTCTTAGTTGCAGCCTCTCTTTACCCAGGTTTTCCCACACTCCCTGCCAATCTGAGCTAGAAACCAGCCCCAAACAAGTTGTTTTGTTTACCTATACAAGCTTGTGTCCTACCTCAGCTCTTCAATACCCTTTCGGCCCTCTATCCCAAGCAAAACAAGGCCTGCGGCCTAGCTGGAAGTGTCACCCAAAACTGCGGCCTTCCTATACGAGAAAAACCCACATAAAATGTTCACCAAAATACTGCCCAAGTCATCTTCAAGTATGCAACTGCGTTCCTGCTCTTCAACAAACCTGCCAAGTCAACAAAGGATCCACAAAACAGTCTCCAATCAAGCTCAGCTTCCTCTTCTAGAGTTGTGATTTCCTCAAGGATGATTTTCTATGAGAATATTCACATTTGGATGAGTAAAAATAAACTCCATCACCTCCTATTTATACACTAAAGGAGGGCTCCAAGAATTCTAAAAGAGACGTGTCTTTTGGACATATTTACCTCAAGCCTACATGACTTGTATGTCCAAAAACCCATCATTTTCTTCAAAAAATCATATCTTATTGTACACAACTCGGAATTCGACGATTTTCGTTGTGTCGGATTGTCCTCAATGTCCTCTATCATCTCCATCCATCACATGTCCAAAATTCCCATGGTTTTGACCCAAACATCAATGGGTGCAAAACCCCAACCTTGGGTTCCAAGCCCACAATGACCCACTGTGGTGCTCCAACCTCCAAACCCCGAACCCCAGGGCTTGGAGTACCTCCCAAGCTATCAAAAATATAGATGCAACTTCCAACAATTCTCCTATGTATGACTATCAACTTTATAGTGGTTACAGTGGTTGCCAACACCTTTGCACTAGTGTGTTGAGGTTGTCATCCTTTTATCTTTTCCCCCTTTCCACTTATTCCCCCCCGAAGAAGCATCTCAGTGTTCCTTCTGCTTCGATTCACTTGGTTGTTGTTTCTTCTAGCCTATTTTCTCCAAGTATTGTCCCTCTACACAAGCCTTGTCCACCGATCTAGGATTGAACATCATCACTTGTTTTCGTAGATGGATATGTAGAGTCTAGACCCCCCAAATACTTTTGAAAAGAATGGAACCGTTTTTCCTCCTACTTCTTGATTTTTTAAGTGCAATTGATATTAGCACAATATTTCTGAAATTCTGATAATTACTCTTGATCTAGTTCTACTTTTAAGTTATTCTGATGTATCATTCAACAATTATACTTTAGAAATTCAACCATAAAGAACCATAGAACAATAGAGATCACAAGGCTCAAGAGAAAACATGATTTACTCTAGGAAAACCCACCAAGGGGAAAAACCCAACAATCTTTTCAATAGTTCAAAATTTTCTTTTTCAACGAGAAACACACCTAGACTTGTGGTCAAACCTAGTCTTCCCCTCCAAGTCAAGCCTCTGAATCTGATCCAGTAATTCATTCTACTTGTCCTGGCCCTGGATTATGGCCCTCCTGCAATTGCTAGTCACCCTAGAAATTCCGACCTCCTACAACAAAATGCCCGGAAAAACTGCGAACTAGAGAGAAAAGAATTTATCCACAAGTACGAGTTGCAAGAGAGTGAACTTGTCTATACATCCTCGTCCTTCGCTAGCTCATCCAGAACTTGTCTTATGTGAGAGAATGTGAATGTCGAAGTGGAGGAGAACAAACTGCCTTTATATGGTAGTCTATCTCTGGCTAAATCGATGTCTTTAGCCAAGGCCGACTTGACTTGGAGGGATGCCGAGTTGACAACTTCTGAAGCCAAAAAATTACATTTTTAAAAATTCAAATTTTATTCTTTAAAAAGTCAAAATGGGACTTTGACTAAAAATATTTTTTCTTTGACTCTAACATATAAAATATGTTTTACACTGATAAACACAAATAGATCAAGTGACCAAATATACATTATGAATACTGACCATAGTTACAAATTCAACACTCCCTCTTAACTAGGGAGGTATTCATAACCACTATCATATATGTTCTCAATTTGACAAATTTCTCTAAAGAAAAGGTTATACATCATCACCAGCATCATCATCTATCATCATCATCTGCTAGTGGCCATATCCGAGGCGGTACCAAACCCATGGCAATTTCATCAGCGTATCAGGACTTACTCCTCCAGAGTGATTGACCCTCAAATCTGATGGCCTCTCCATAAGCCAAAATGTTGAGACCCTCAACCAGCAAGCACTCACTCAACCTTCCTGGTGAGCACTCTAGGTCAAGACCTCACTCAACCTCTCCCTGGTTGGTGATCAGTTATAGATGTCGAGACAAACTCACTCCACCCAATCTAGTGTGTGATCGGGGTCCAAGATCTCACTACACCATTACCTAGTGTGTGATCAGATCCAAATGTTGAAGGACCTCACTCCACCCTTCAACATGTGTGATCAGGGTTCAACACCCCAATCCACCCTTCCTAGCATCTGATCAAGGTCCAAATACTAACAAACCTCACTACACCCTTTCCTGGTGTGTAATCAAGTCTCCTCCTAGAGGCACTCACTCAAACATGCATGTTGAGCACTATGGGCCCCTCAGACCCATTATCCCTACCGAGAGACTGTCCATCCGTGTTGCAGGCATATCAACATTGCATAATCTCCACGAGCCCCAGCTTATCTGTTAAGTACACAAACTTGTCCCTGGGCAATGACTTCATCAGAACATCAACTGCTTACTCAACGATGGAGATGTACTCGAGCCTTATTGCTCTCATTTGCACCATGTCACGGATGTCGTGGTTGATTATCGCAGTGTGTCAACGCGAGTTCCAACTCTTGGTGGAACAATCCTACAAACAACTTCTGAAGTCATACTGCTCTTGCACATGTTTCATTTGCTTCTATATATTTTTCTTATGTTGTGTTGAGTGCAACTAATCTCTACTTCTTGCTCATCCAAGATATCATAAGAAAGCCCAAGCTGAGGCATACTCCTAAAGTGTTGTTTCTATCATCAGCACTTGCAGCCCAATCAGCATCTATATATCCCTGAAGCTATACATCCTTGTTTGCAACATATTTTGGACCAAAGTTCATAGTACCACGTTGATATCTCAAAATGTTGTGCTTTGTTGTAATCCAATTCTCATGTCTCGACTCTTCTTGGAACTTACTCAAAGTGTTCACATGAAAGCATATGTCTAGCCTGGTGTTAACCAAATACATCAACGAAAGGGTTGAGGCAATCCAAAAGATTCCTCTTCCTCATAATCTTAAATCCCTTCAGTCTTTCCTTGGAAAGACCAACTTTCCTAAGAGATTTATTCCAAAATACGCGGAGATAACCACACCTATTCAAAGTCTTCTTAAAAAATATACTATTTTTTTGTGGAAAGAAGACAGTAAAAAGGGTTTTCAAGAAATCAAAGGTGTTATTGCAAAAGCTCATGTTCTAGCTAGCCCTGATTATTCTAAAGATTTCATGGTTTTTTCTTTTGCTTCAGAAGATACAATTGTTGGTGTCTTGTTACAAAAGAATAAGGAAGGTCACGAACAGCCTATTGTTTTCATGAGTAGAACTCTTCAAAATTATGAATTAAGTTATACTACCATGGAAAAGCAAGCATATGCCTTGGTCAAGTCTCTTAAGCATTTCAAGACTTACATGGGTTATTCTAAAATCATTGCTTTTGTCCCACATTCAGTTGTTAAAGATATATTAACTCAAACTAATTGCTTAGGGACTCGTGCTAGGTGGGTTACTAAGATCCAAGTGTATGACTTAGAGATTAACTAAGCTGGTCAAAGGTCAAGGATTTACTGAAATGTTAACTGAAGGAAATGAAAAACCTCTTGGTTTGATTTGTCCTAATGATTCATCTTCACCTGAGCTACAAAGGTTAGGAGAGCATGATTGGTACAAGGACATCATTCATTATTTGTTAAATCTTATCTGTCCTGATCATTTAGTTGATCATAAAATAACGGCTCTTAGATTAAAAGCAACTAAGTATTGCCTTATGAAGGATGGCCTCGAATAGAGGAATCCTGAAGGTATTATACTTAGATGTGTTGATGAAATTGAGTCCAAGAAGTTGATTTCTGAGTTTGACTTGGGATTTTGTGTGGGGTCATTATGCTGCTAGAACTACTACTCACAATTCTGAGAACTGGTTATTATTGGCCTTCAAATTTTTCCAATGTGCATAAGTTTGCTAAAAGTTGTCAAGCATGTCAATTGTTCACTAGGAAACAAAAGCTTGTTGCCCTACCCTTACAACTTGTGGTTGTTGAGGCACCTTTTCAACATTGGGGTCTAGACTTCATTGGGAAGTTTCATGAAAATTCTAGCAATGGCTACCCATGGATTTTGACTACTACTGATTATTTCACTAAATGGGTAGAAGTCATTCCTACTAAGAATGCCAATGAAAAAGTTATTATGGATTTTATTGAAAATCACATCATTACTAGATTTAGTGTCCCAGCTAAAATCACCACTGATAATGCCAAGGTTTTTAGTTCTTCAAAGTTTTCATCTTTTTGCTTCAAGTATGGTATTGTTTTATCTCATTCATCTACTTACTATCCTCAGGGTAATGGCCTTGCTGAATCAAGTAATAAAAATCTTATAACCATTATCAAGAAGGTTGTAGGAGATAATAAGCGGTCCTGGTTGTTGAAGAATCTTGGGCAATTCATGGTTTAGTGATTCTTCTTGAACTTATTGATAATGTTTATGATGTCTTTCTCTTTTTCTTTGTTATGTTAGTATATTCTTCAAAGAGTTATCAAAAGAAAATCAACATTAGAACAAGTACACAGTATGTTGGCTTCAAGCAAGGGCAAAACCTCTCCTCTTGAGAGTAAAACCGTTGAATCTCTTCTTATAGATGTTTAGTGAAAGAATACCAAGATGCTTGACAAAACTTTGACTAAAGATTACCTCCAACTTGCTTGTCACCATCCCTTGCACTATTCGGTCTTCGTTTCAGTCACTGATCTCTATAACACTGCACTCCTTACTGTTTTGGCCTCCTTATACCTTCGACTTCTTCCCACAGTTCACTACTCCTTGGCTAACCTTGATCTTCACTTTAGCTTGAATGACATATTGTTTTACACAATGTATTGAGTACTTCGCTATACTGGTTGTGATGGGGTTGTCTTATGCAAGAGAGGATAGAACACCCAAGCTTCACCGGGAGACAAAGCGAGAGACAGTCTTCACCATGAAATAGCTTATGTTTTGGGCTTCTCCGAGAGACAAGCTTCACCAACACTACATTATGAGTTTCACCGAGAGTTAAATTAGTATATGAGCTTCACCGAGAGGAAGACTATTATCCGAGCTTCACCGAGAGTTAAATTAGTATATGAGCTTCACCGAGAGGAAGACTATTATCCGAGCTTCACCGAGAGGAAGGTATGTAACTATATTTCTTCTTGGCTGCTTCTTTAGAGATTGATCTGAAGTTCTGCCTTTTTAATGCCACTTTATGCGTTATATATACAGGTCAGCGTCATACATTAGGTCGACATGTGAACCATACGCTGAGTCGGCCTATCAAGGAGATCATTGTCTTTATGAAGCAGACTTGCAAGGGATAGTGACACTTGTTTGGAGCATAGATTTTTTGACAACGACTTTGACAATACTTATGTTAATTCACCAAATCCTAAAGACATCAAGAAAATGTCTTTGACCTATGGTAAACATATCTTGCTCATGAAACCCATGATGCAAGAAATAATAATAATTGTTTCTTTTCTTTATATAATATTTACAAGTCATAATGAAAACCGAACCTAATTACATTTTCTTCAACACTGGGATAGCAAAATCAGGTATGCATTATGGGCAGATAGAATTACTAAGAAAAAAGTTACTGGTAAAAGTCCCTTTGAATTAGTCTATGGCTTAGATGTAACTCTATCTGTGCACACCTTAAATTGCCAGCTTATCAACTCCTTCAGCATTTTTCTACTGATAAAGATGTTGTCCAAAATAGAATTGATCATATTGTGGAGTTGGATGAAACTCGTCGGAAAACTTTTGATAATATGTGTAAAAGTCAATCTAATGTTAGAAAAATCTTTGATAAATCATTTCGATCTAGATCTTTGCAGGTTGGAGATACGGTACTTATTTGAGAACACAAGAATGAAAACCAAGAAAACATAAGAAGTTTGACAGTGTGGTTGGGACCGTACATTATCCGAGACATTGCTGGACCGAAATCATTCCACTTAACCAGATTGGATGGTGAACCACTTGAGCAGATTGGATGGTGAACCATTTGACTTACTTGCAAATGGCCAAATGCTCAAGTTGTTTTTCAAAGATGACATTTGATGCCATAGGGCATCCTTTGTATTGTATTTCTAACAAAGTGTCCCCAAGTAGAGCCAGATTTTGACCACTCTGTGTCAACCACCCTATAGTAGTTTATATTATCGCAAGAAGATTCTATCATGCTCGGGCAGTGAAGATTATCCATATTTCATCATCATCTTCAGTCATCATTTTGTTAAAGTTGTAAACCCATTCTGCAAGTTTATAATGTAAAAGATCCTAGTAAGACCATCTATGTATGTAACAACCTAGGTAATCCTACTTTTTGGTGACGATTTCTATCTTAGAAGGTTTTTCGTCTCACTGATTCATGTGTTTCTAAACACGGATGATCGCCAGAGTTTTTCCCTCTAACCTCATCCAATAGCTAGGGTGGATTTTGTCATCAAGGTCTTAGGTAAGTCCTAGTGTTCTAGTCGAGTCTTTTGTAAATGATTTGGGAATTAGTTTAGCTAATTAGCTAAATTATTTTATTACAAATCACTCTGTCTACTAGATCATATTTGAGTTGCGGAATTGGGTAGAATAATTGAGGGTTTATAACGAACAAGTGTTCCCCCTTCATGTATTAAATTGTAATATCTTGATGTAAAAAATATTTTAGTGCATGGTCCCTCATATTTAAACACTGCGGATAAAATATTTGAGGGTTGGAAAAATTATTAATCCCCTCATGAATCAATTAATTAAATTTCTTGGCAAAAATAAATTAAAATCCTAGGAAAAATTTATTCTTGAAATTCAAAAAATTCGCAGGTTTTAGAAGAATTAATCTATAAATTAAAGGTCATTTATCACATCAAAGGATCTAATCATTGAGTCGTGTACTAGATTTTGAAACTCTTTTGTAATCTTTTTTCTGGAATAATACAACGCAAAGTCTTTGGGGTTTATTTGATGTAAGTATTCCTCTCTGGTGTTTTATGGTAATATTGTTCTTAATATTCTACTGATCTTATTTGATAAGGTGTTACTTAATAGCTTTTGTACAGTAATCTATTGCACAAGTATCTTGCTTAGATTATTGAGTTTAACGTAGAATTATAATTTAATTAGAATAGCAGGTATCTCTAATCTTTGAAAATTTAATCGTTATTTTCTATCTCAATTGATTTAACAGCTTAAAATCTAGGTGTGCAGAAATCATTCATATTCAAAAATTGAGTGTTTGGGGAAGTCCTTTGTTGGACCAGCCAACTCCCAAGACAAAAGTTCTGGAGAGACTTCCTAATTAAAATCCTAAGATTATCTAACGAATTTCTTCTTGGAGGGATTTTCTGGGCTAGTACCTAAATTAAAAAGTTTATTTATCATTAATAGATTGTGCTAAATAGTTAGATCTGGCTAGCAAAAGCCTGAAATCTACAAATTTGGTAGCAAAGTCGGACTCATACTTCTCAAATCTGATTGATCTAAAAATTTAATTGCATAAATCTTTAGAAATTTTTAGTTTTATTTTCTAACTTGGGATTTGGGTTTAAATTTCGAATTTTTGTAGATGTATTGGGTCTAGGGTTTTTGTTTTCCATTTATGCAAGTGTAACTGCAAGGGTTTTTCAGAGAGATTTTCAAGATCTGAGACAGATCTATGCCTTCGAGGGTAAGATCTTGTCTCAGAAAACAATTTTTTCAGGAAAAATTCCAGATCTGGGGTTTCTTAATCTTTTATAGGGTTCATTGAAATAAATTTCTAGATAGATTTTCAAAATTTGCAGAGTTTGTGATTCTCAAATAATCTTTTCTGGGGGCATAAGCCCTCTCAGTCTCCTCTTGCTCTTTTCACTATGTTGCAGCTTCCCTCTTTTTACCTGTGTTTTTCCTTGCTCGTGGCTCCCTATTCACTGCCTAACCCTCCTTCCATCCTGCATTATCTCCTCTCTGCCCCACAAGTGAGCTCCTCACTCATCTCTTCTCAGCTCATGACTCTCCCATGCCTTTGCCCCACATCCCTTATCCCTTGCCCATATCCCTCATCCTCTCTACGTCGCGTCCCTCATCCTCTATGTGAGTTGCCATCTCCCACAGCCCCTTCTCTTCTCTGCCCCGCTACCCTATCCCTCCGCACGGGATCATCTCCACGTCCCTATTCCTCATCTCCTTGTTGCCCACTGCTCCCTCAACTTGCATTCCTCGTTGCTCCCTCGACCTTACCTCAACCTACGTATGCTGCTTTCCCTCGTGATTGCCTTAATCGACACAAAATTATAATTATAATTATTTTTTGAGTTTTTGTGATAAGGGTTTTTTGGGCCTTTAATCTTTAAAAATTCTGTGGGAAAATATTTAAATTCTTATATAGTAAGGCAACATATAATTTATTTATTTTTAATTTCTCTAAGTCTTACCATAGGAGAAGAGATATTTTATGGATTTGAGACATTAGAAAAGTTAATAATTTCCGAAATTATTTGAAGGGGCTTTTGCTCATTAAATTGGCATTAATTAGCATCTAAATTTCACGGTTATCTTGAATATTAAATCGTTGAAATTTAAGTGCTTAGGCATTCATTATTTGCATGCTTCAGCTAAGTTTTGTGATCATTGATTTTAATGCTAGTTAATTATTGAGATTGCTCACTATCTAAGAAGGAAATTAACTCTAAGTTTGGATTTATTTACTTGAGTTATTGGATATTTCCTGAATAATTAGTTTTGAGAATTTTTCAAGTAATTGTGATCAACATCTCACTAACTAAGAAGGAAATGAACTCTAAGTTTGGATTTATTTACTTGAGTTATTGGGTATTTCCTGAATAATTAGTTTTGAGATTTTTCAAGTAATTGTAATCAACATTTTTTTAATACTCTATTGTGGACTTGTGGAAAATTGTATATCTTTCAGTTCTTGAAATAGAGTATTTTGAGCATCTGCATAATTGGGATTATTTATTAAATTTTTGCTTAGAGTACTTAGCATTTAACTCAAAATAAATCATAATTTAAGTGCTTTAAGTCTTCAACATCTCGCTTCACTAAAACATCTTCCAAATCCTCCTTTCATTCTACATTTTAAGTTAATCTTGCATTTAATAATCGACCTTCAAGCATAAGCTTGGTTGAAAGAAAGATCAGAACACCTTTGTGTCTTCTTTTGAGAAGCTTAATCTTTTTAGTGTCTAAAATAGTGGCCTTGTAGTCGTCAAGGCCACAGCCTCTGCAACACCGGAGGCACCGAGTACGTTAGATTTCAAGAAGAGGGATTGTTAATCACACCCTTGTGTACTTCACCTTGACTTCTCTCTGCCATTCACTATCAAGTTTAGGCTCAATATAGACAAAGATCAAAAGACATATTTAGAATATGAATATAATTAAAATTAACCAAGATCCTGCATTTCACATTAATTTTAGGAATTGCATGTCATATAGGTTAGTTATTCATCCAAACAACAATTATCCATCCAGTACTTGTCCTAAATTTACTCAGCAAGATAGTTGACTCCATAAGGCGTTGGTATCAATCTTCTAAATCTAATCTAATCTTTTAAAATCTTTCTTAATCCAAAATGAGTAATCACACCCTCGTGTGCTTCAGCTTGACTTCTCTCTGCCATTCACTATCAAGTTTAGGCTCAATATAGACAAAGATCAAAAGACATATTTAGAATATGAATATAATTAAAATTAACCAAGATCCTGCATTTCACATTAATTTTAGGAATTGCATGTCATATAGGTTAGTTATTCATCCAAACAACAATTATCCATCCAGTACTTGTCCTAAATTTACTCAGCAAGATAGTTGACTCCATAAGGCGTTGGTATCAATCTTCTAAATCTAATCTAATCTTTTAAAATCTTTCTTAATCCAAAATGAGTATTTGGTCGCTTAACTGTGTCTCTCAGATTGGTTGGTTCCCAACTAGTCCTTCTTCCATCCATTTCAGGGTCTACCCCCCTTAGTCTGTTGTTGGGAGACAACTTAAACAATCAGGGTGACAGCCCCCGATCTGAGTCATTGTTATGGTGCCTAGACATTTTATGCGAGAACAAGTCCAAGGGATCTAGTATACATGACGCTAGTGTTATTGGTATTCGTGATGGGAGAGTGTATAGAGTATGACTTGTGAGTCAACTAGCTCAAGCAGTACATGATGAGATCAATCTAAGTGAGCTATGGCATAGAAGGAATGGACATCTTCATGTTAATTTTGAGGGCTAGATTGTTCTCTGTTGTAGATAATTTCAATTTTAAATTTTTCGACATTTTCATACAACATTCACCCCATAACATCATTTCATCATTAGCAATTATGTAGAGAGAACAATAACATTAATAATGCAACGGAACACTAAAGGAACAATGGAAGAAAAGCACGCATAATAGAGACACCAAGATTTAGGTCAGAGACCAAGGAAAAATGCCACAAGGGGGAAAACCCAACCAAATTCTTCTTAGATATTCATCAAAGATTCAAAAGTTTAGCTTAAGATACAATGTGCAACAAGAATGAGACACATCAATTATATTAGGCCACCTAGGACCAACATGGGATTGTACATGATCCTCACAAGTCAATCAAAAGAAGCATTCTCAAAACCACTAAGAGGGTTGCCTCCAATTCACTGCTTAGATCTTTGTCTCAAGTAGCACTTGTCAACTTGTCATAGGAACATTGTCATATGATGCCATTCATCATTGTCATTGTCATATCTAGTCATACATCATTGCACTATCATACCATGTCATTCATCACTGTCAAATCAAGTCATATATCATTGTATTGTGATGCCATGCCATTCATAGTTTCCATCACCATTATCAACACAAACAAACTCAAAAGCTTACCCCCACGTCAAGGTCATTGCATCAAGGTTACTGTCAAGATCACTATCATATAGATCTAGATCAGTGATATAGGGTTACTGTTATGTCATCTAGGCCACTACCATATGAAGGGTCACTATCATCTCAAAGGTTACTGTGTTATATTAGATCAATGCCATGTCAATGTTGCTACCATATCAAGGTGAAGGTCATTCATCTAGGTTACTTGCCATATATTATTATCACATCCATATTATTGTAAGGTTTTCCATAAACATATGTAAAACTGCTAGCATATATATGAAACTACCATAGATCTTGTACATCCACAAATATAGACAAGAGAACCATAAAGAAGTATATGAGCCATAGAGAATGTGAGGCATGCCACAAAGAATGAGAGCCATACCATAGAAAATAAGCAATGCCACAAAGTATGAGCAATACTACAGAGTACGAGCGATGCCACAGAGTATGACTGATTGTCGTTGTATGAGTGATGCCACTGTAATGAGCAATTTTCATTGTATGAGCGATGCCACTATAATGATCCATTGTCAGTGTATGAGTGATTTGAGCCACATAAACAATGCAATCCAATAATTCGAGCCACAGTTATGAGAGCCACAGTGCAAGGCATAGAGGCTTTAGAAAAATACCATCCGAGCTTCAAAAATAAAGCAAGCCACAGTGACATCAATGTGATCCTCATGAAATAAAGAATGTGAGTCACATCGAGTTATGAACCAATGTGATCCATAGAGAATTACAAACCATAGAAAATAGATGTGATCTTACGAACCAATGCGATCAAGGCGTTGTGTTAAGATGAGGCACAAAGGGGTTGAATATATAAGATTCTATATGGTTTGAATGTATGCCTCTATTTGCACATATTAATAATAATATTTATTGTTGCCACTTGACCTAGTAGTTGCTTTATAGGATCCCTTCCTAGGACCCCTGCTAGTTTGAATGGTAACATTTTAGCGCCATTGACAGGGAGACAAGACGTGTGTCTTGTTTCCCATACGACATTATCGACATATTATTCTTGGCTACTCCATTGGAAGAACGAAGCCTAGTTTTTCATTGAACTTAAAATTTAATACTTGTAGGGTGAAGCAAGCATCTATCATAGCATTTTAACTCACCCTAGCGACTCCATTTTGGCATTATATGCAAAACCATGAAAAATGGTCGAACAATGTATCCATGACATTAGCCTCGAAGAAGACCAAGCCCTATGGGAAAGATTGGATTTGTGGGCTAAGATTTGTGATCATTTGATAAAGCATGACAACAAAAACTTCATACTCAATTTTTATAACAAGAGCAGGTTAGACCTCCACATCATGAGGCAAGAGTATGAGAAAAGCCCCACAGACTACCTCTTGTCTGAGCTTACCTATTATATTGGTGCATTCAATTCCTTGTATCACAAGATCAAAGAAAAATATGGCACATTACCAAATGAGGATTTGGATAACCAAGATGATCAAGAAAGCAAGGATGATGAGCAAATATTAGTGGTAGAATTAGAGGCCAATAGCAATGACGTGGGAAACATCTCCTCTGACGATGACAAGGATTTTGATCCGAAAAGCCACCAGATCTTGCAAGAAAGAATGGACGAATATAGTAGGTCATGCAAGGGGCTAGAAAGGGAATATATTGCTAAGGAATTATTCTTTCATTTATATAAGTAAGAGGGGAAGCTCTATAAAATGAAATGTGAATATAACAAGAACCCTATCGATGCTCTCCTCCTACAAGCATTATAAGAAAGTCATGTAACAAATACCTTAGCTATTGTTCTCCAAGTGAAAAGGAAAGAAGAGAAGTCCTGCTTGCATACTAATGAGGACGATTTTGAGGAAAATCAAGATAACCAAGCAAGTGAAGATTTTTTTAGAAATCTTGATTTGGGAATTGGGTATGATTATAAAAGTGAAGGCCCCATAGCATCTCAAATCCGTAAAAAAGAGCCCAACGAAGAAGAAAATGCTCCACACATTCTAAATGACAATGTTGTCCCTTATGGAGCACTTCCTAGTGATTGGAGGGGTCTCTTCTTTATGTTCCAAGATGACTCAAGCAAAGAAGAGTCTTCCAAAATTGTGGGTAATTCTAATGACTCTGATGTAAAATTGTGGGTTGTTCTTCATGTTTGAGCATTCCTCCCCTTATTATGTCCCTATCTCGGAAATAGATGTTTGTGATGAGATTCATTCCCCTAGTTTTGATGAGGAACTGGTTTTCCCTATGAAAAACCAAGAATCGTGGTTTTTCCCAAATACGATGATGATTTTGTTTTCCCAATAACCAAAATAATATCATCCTAAATGTGCCTGAGTCATCCACTCCCTCTGAGGATGATAGACCAGAGATAGTTCTTCATCAAAGATTCATATACTTGATCATTGTCATTTCCATCTTCTAGTTCAAGGATCAAATTCAATCCTCTCGGTTGGTCTCTTTCCAATCTCCCAAGGTTCCTTTCCATGACATATGGATCTCTTGTTTTCCCACCTCCCGCCCCTGTAGACCCTCATATTATTCTTCCCATTTGTGTTTTTGGATCCATTGTAAAAATAATCATAAAAGCATGTATTATTGTATTGATCAATTAACATGTTGGTTGCATTGGATCTATATGATTATAATTGGCACTTGCATAATGTAATATGCATGTTAGGTAAGATGCATTGCATGCTGATTTTCTCGTTAGAATTAACATCATATGATATTATCATGATAGATTAGTTGCGTTTAGATTAAAATTGCATGGAATATTATTTACTTTCTTGTTGATTTTAAAGCCTAATACTAAGCATGGGTGATCATCAATGTTCCACCAAGGTTCCGGGAGGAGGGGGTGAGGGAGCGAGGATATGCAGGAGCGGCCTATGCAAAAAGCTCCCCACCAATTTTTAGGAAATGTGGGGCGTCATCAGGGTCTTAAACACTTATAAATATAAAATATAATTTATAAATTGAGTCCACTATGAAAATTCGATTTGAATTGCAAAGTTGCAAAGCATGATCATTGATATGAATATCATTATCATATAAATTTAAAATTCTAATTTATAATCATACATCATACATTATGAATAAACCATATTGATGTTCCACTTCCTACTATGAACATTGACTACTGAACAGTGAATACTGACATAAAATTATAAAAGTCCAAGTCTGATACATCAAGAGTCAAAATTTTATAGAGTCAAAATAACATAAGAACATCAACATAGCAAAAGATAAACGAGCATAATTTTGCTCAAGCCTCAAGGTAATGCCCCGCTAGTCTCTACATCCAGCTGTTGCATGAATAAATTAGAATCAACCATATCACCATCTGAATCTAAATCACTAGCATTCTCAAACATGCTAAGTGGCACACCAACCAACCCTATCTGTCTCTCATCAAGTCTCTCCTCCATGTCTACCTGTCCATCATCCTCTAGATCAAGATCCCATCGCGTTTTTGGTCCCTTCAAATACTCAAGTGTCTTCCTATGCTCAAGACATAGGGAACTGTGCACAGCAACTAACTTCTTCGCTCTTTTAGAGGTAAGCTTATTCCTCTTGATAGAGTGGATGAAGCTATATGTGCACCAATTCCTCTTTGCTGCAAAGGAACTAGCAATCTGAGACAACAAACGCATAGCTAGATATTTGAGCTCTGGAGCACCATCCCCATGCATCCTCTACCAACCAATCGAGTCATTTTGGGCTAGATCTATGCAATCTGCCCGAGCACCACATGTGTTGAAGGGGCCACTAAGAGATGCAAACTAAACAAATTGTCTTCGAAATCTTGCCCCCTCCTCCTCATTGTACATATTTGCAATTGCATCTAGGAAGCCATTCTTTACCTCAGGATCATCAATAGGAGGCACCCTCCCTAAACATACCATTTTGGGTTTAATGCATATGCTGCCATGTGCAAAGGTGTGTTCATGTGATCCCACCTACATTGAATGATGGGTCAAATCTGGGATGTATAGAACTCTAATGACGCCTCCCTCTGCTGAATAGCTACCTTCACACTACCCAACATGCTATCAAAGGTCTCATAGATTTCTCCAAGACTAGGAGCATCTGAATTAGTATAACGAATGACCTCCACAATAGAGCCCAAGAATGACACCAAATAAGAACAATCTGCCCACGAATCATTGCCCAACACCTGAAGCCTAACGTTCTTCCCCGTGTCTGTCTTTGATTCTAACCACCTTCCCCACTCTAAACTCACAACCAAGGATTGTAGATGTGCTTGTACCTCTAGCATCCTCTCCAATAAGAGAAAATAACTAGCATATTTAGTATCAACGGGCTTGAGGAATTCTTTCCTCGTGCGAGCCCTATACATAACCAAGAAGGTGTGGTGGCTGTAGATAAACATCTGCACATCTCTTGCCGTTATCACCAAGTTAGACATCCACTGAATCTTGCCAATGTCCTTCAGTGCATTATTGAGTGCATGCACACAACAAAGAGTCAAAAACTATGTTGATACCAATTTTGAATCAATAACCCAGCTAATCTACAAACTGTTACTACATCTGCCACAACCTGCACTATATTATCAAGCCCAACATCCTCTATAGCTTCTCGAGGAAGCTCAAATTGGAAAGATGCATCCTTGCGCTTTCCAGAATAGTGAACAACTTTAAGAAAGAATGGACCTTCTAAAGATGTCATTATGATGTTGATTAGCGGGCATTTTCAAATGTCAGTCCATCCATCCGTAACAATAGAGCAACCAAACATCAACCATGTTTGTCTCATTCTCTCTTTTTGCACATTAATTTTCGACACTTGTCTATCTAAAATTGTTATTCATAGTTTATGTTCTCCGAATGGTACATATGAAGGCCCTATTCTTGCAATTGCTTGGACCATTTCCTTGTAATAAAGAGAACGAACAACATGGAAGTGAATTCCATTGGCAAAAATAAATTTGCCAATTGCATCATCTATGTCATCTCGATCTAGAATGTTGTACATCCCAGACATTGTACCACCCATTGCACAAGAACAAGATACACCAGTAAAAACCTTTGTCTTTTTTTATGAAGCACTGGATGGCGGAATATTTGTGGATGGATCAACATGTATGCTAGAAAACAATCCTTTTCCAGTGGTTTCCCTTTCTAGCCTCCAAAGTTGCTCTCTTTGAGATGACTTCAGGTTCTTTGAGGGACACATATTGACTCCTTAAGTTGTAATAGCCAAAATGTGTTGCTTCACCCTAGTATAGCTGCCAACAAAGTGATGCCGACAAATATTGCAAACCCAATCACGTGAGCCACTACCAACTTTTGGATTCTTTTTTAGCAGTCTAGTTGCATAGATTAGAAGTGGTTTTAGAGGATTAAATGTCCCCTTCGCAAATTTTTCCAGCTTTCTTGGTGGGCCTCCAGAATCTACACCATGCCTATTCTAGTTTCTTGCCTCCCTGTGACTGCTTTCAACTTCTTCTTGTGCATCTTGTGGCTCACTACCACTGTAGTTGTTGTCATTGTTTTCACTGTTGCGAGAAAAAGTCTAACTCTAACTCATAGTTGTAACTTTGTAAGTTGAATGATAAATCAAAATGTAGGTTGCAGCCTGTAATGAAAATAAAAAAATTTGAAAACATTACACAGGTTGACTAATACTAACAGGCTGCAGCACACACATTAAACACTCAATTTTTTTTTTTAATTTACAAGAAAAAAATTAAAATTAATACACAGTGAAAACTAAAAAATTAAAAAAAATTACAAAAAATGAAAAAAACAGTCAAGTTCCAATTTTTTTTAAACACAGTAAGTTAAAAACAAAATATGAAAAAAAAATAAAAAACGCAAGCTAAGATTAATACAGAGTCAAAACTAATTTCTAAAAAATTACAAAAAAAATGAAAAAAGCAGTCAAGTTTCATTTTTTTTTTAAACACAGTCATTTTTTTTAAATGAAAAAAATAAAATAAAAAACGCAGCTACAGGACTGAGAATTACAAAAAAAAATAGAAAAATTTTAAATACAGCAGTGGATAGTGGGTACTTACCATTACAGGCTACAGCTTGACTCAGGATTGTCGATGGGGGATGGAGAGGCAGCAGTTAGCACGGTGCTTCAACATTCAACGGACTAGCGTCCACGGTGCTTCAACATTCAACGGACCAGCATCCACGGTGCTTCAACGTTCAGCAGACAGTTGAGGTGACAGGCGTCGATGGTGTTTGAAGTTTCAGCCTTCAGGTGCAGGCTGCAGCGTGGCTTCAGCCTTCCAGCGAACCAGCAACAATGGCGACGGTGTAGTGTGGCTTCAGCGCTTAAGCGGACCAACAACGATGGCGACGGTGTAGTGTGGCTTCAGCTCTTAAGCGGACCAACAACGATGGCGATGGGATGGTGATGAGGAGTGTTGCTCGATGGTGTGATGGTGTCCATTGCGAATGGAATGAGGGAGGGAGGGTAGCAAATGCCAAACACACTTAAAAGTTAAATGAAACCCTTGCGATAAACAAAAATTAAATTTATGATAAAATTTATTTACACAAATTGGACCCCCTTCAACCCCCCCAGCCCCTTTTTTGGAAACAACCGCTCAGCAAACGACCCCCTGGCACGTCCCCCTGCGTACCCTGTTTTTTGGGAGCATGGGGAAACGACCCCCTCTCGTCCCCAAGTCCCCGGAGTGCGGGGAAGCTCGGAAACTCGACCCCTAAGAGGGGGGGCCAAGTCCCCGTGGAACACTAGTGATCATAAGACACCACAAAAACATGTTTCCCTGTGTGCTTGGTCTTTGATATGTGCATGTAACAGATTTGCAGTACAAAGAGATTGTTGGTGTTCTCATGACCTCCTGTTCGAGTTGTTTGTGCACCTTTCCGAGAGCTAATCTCCCAATTGAAGGTGGTCCTCTCGACCCCAATGGTATGGCTTTTCATTGGTTTAGTTGAGTAATTTTGTTTACTTATCATGGACACTTTTGGGCATGGATTGATGGGGGAATCCGGCGAAATGAGTTGGCTAGATTTGTACTCTTGTCTCCTCTACCCGATTCGGTAGTCATGCTTCTAGATTGTTGAAAAAAGTAGGGCATGTAGTAGATAACAATTTCTCTTCTTGATAATTGTTTGTGATGTTCTTTCACTTTCTTATCCTTGCATTCAATTCCTTGTTAGCTTATTAGTGTGTTCTTTCATCAAGACAATTGCTAGTATGCATAATAATAAAAGAGACAACTGACACAATATATAGGCTTCTTCAACCAAGGCCAAAACGTCTCACCTCTAGAGAAGAAAACCCAAACAAAATTCTTCTTCTTACATCTTCAATTGATAAGTACAAAGACCATGACACAGAGCCTTGGCTCTAGTATACTTCCAAGAACCTTGTCACCAACCTTGATACTCTGCCTCTGCCTTTGCTCTTCTTGTTTCTTTCTTCGACTGCTTCTAGAGAACTCGGTCTCTATTGTTCTCACTGTTTCTCCTCGGCTTTCCTTAGAGAATCTCGGCCTCTAGGTCTTTCCTGACTTTCTCTAAAGAGACTCGGTCTCTAGATCTCTACTTCGACCTCCCAGAAGAATACTTCACTTGTTGCCTTAACTTCACACTTTTCAGAAGAAACTGCTACCCAGAACTTCGCACTGTCTAGAAGAAATTGTTGCCCAGAACTTCGCACTACCCAGAGAAATTGCTACCCAAAACTTCGCACTGCCCAGAAGAAACTGTTGCCCAGATCTTCGCACTAATCTAGAAGATTCCCTTTCACTGACCTCGAAGAAACCCTAACTTCGCTTTCAAGAAGAAAACTTTTTCTCTCTTCTTTGCACTTCTGCTTCTCTTCCTTTCTTCGTCCTTTTGCTTCTTCCTTACTTCACATTTCTCCTTGCCTCAAGTGAGTCAAGTTCTTATCTTCAAATGGAGGACGAGTTAGGTTATATATACCCCTCCTTCGTTTCCCTTTAGGTTGACTTGACAGTTGGAGCTAGGCCAACTTGATCTAGTAGCTTTCTCATCATTTGTAGTTTTCCATGTGCCTGTAGAGCTAGAATCTTCTCCTCACATCAGCTGCAACATTGCTAGATCTCTGATACCACAGTAATGGCAAAAGTGTCCTCAGACACGTAATTTTATTAATAAGAAAATAAATTGCATCTGGAATTTTGCAAGAGTTTGCACCCGAACAACAAAACACTCTTGCAATGAGCTATTTATAAGCTCAATGTCCTAACTACCTCTAATTATGGATCACTTATAAAATAACAAGTGTCCATTTACAATAAAAGCTATTTAAACAACTTACTAACAATTCTCCTAAATTAGAGCCTAAGATACGACACATTTGTAGAGTCATATCTTTTTACAACAATATTCTAATTCTAAATGTCTACATTTAATAATTAAATATTCTAGGTTAATAATTATCTTATTCTAACTTTATAACCTATGATAATCTTTTATTTTTGGATCATCTAACAATCTACGCACTTTGACACTTTTTCAAACCTTTTCAGACCTCGACATGGCATTTGGATCCCTAAAAGGGCATGATGTCAACATTATTCGAGGCCACAACTCACACATGTGGCCATTTATTGCTTATTTTGTCATTTAGCTAGGGGGTTCTCTTGTAACCCAAGGTTTACTTATGTCAAACTTGATTTAGGGGCTTCATTAGTCATAAATTGGTGGAGGTAGACCTCATATAAATAAAGGTCACCTAACTTTCATTTTCATCATCACTTGTGGATCAATTCGGCCTCGTTGAGAGATTTCGGCCTAGCCAAAATACACTAGTTTCTTATGGAGATATGATATTTGTGGAGCATTTGCTTATGCAGACTTTCTCTTGCTTTGGAGACATCATTTTTAAATAATAAAGGATTGGCTCATGCATTTTCTTGTAAGTATTCTATGTGCTTGCATATCTTTATGGCTATTGCATGGAACAAATATTGTTAGGGCTTATATGCGCCAATTTTTATATAATGTTTCTTAATGAAATCTTGGCAATGGTATTGAATTCATTACCCTTTAAGATATGTGTGACAATCCCTTGAGTGATCCTTCATGTTAAAGCTCTCCTAAATTACTTTATTCCCTCATAAAATGATAGTTATAGTATGAAAACTAGGGTTTCTCATCATCCCTTAGTCCATTTTAGAGTTTGGTTTTTCATAAGTAGATCTCCCTTTAGACTCCATCACCCAGGATCAAGCATTAGCCCTTCCACATAGGTGTTCACACCATAAATGTTTCCCAAAACATAAATTTATCTCCCTTCTCTAAATTATTGACCATTTAACATAAGCCTCTAGGCTAGGGTTAGGGTCGAAATTCAACTAGGATATGTGTTTTGGCTTATGGAAGCATTTTACACACGTTTTGTAACTCATTGCCACAAAATCATCCTTTCCCCATGATGAATTCCTCAATTTTAGGGCTAACGTCACAAGCCCTATGAAATTTTTGCCTTAGGAAATCCCTAATCTAGCCCTAGTCTTCAACTTGGGGTTTATTAAAGGCTTGTTTTTCCAAACATTGATCATATTCATCTTGTCAAGCCTTTTCTTAGTCTAGTGCACCTAGGTAAGCCTGTTAACATTGCTTATTCACAAACACTAGTTCACTTGGCCCTAGTTAGGCCTTTGGAGGGTACGCTTTGCCTTATCTCTGTTAGTTTGAGCCATGTCCTTCTATTGAGTACCTACTAAGCCTATCCTTGTCAACTTCAAACCTTAGACTTGAATATTCATTAGGTGACCTATATAGGGAAGCCTCCCTTGTGGAGAAAATCCACTAAAGAGAAGGACGTGGTGGATATGGTGACAGTGGGCCACACCTCATACTGTTGTCACTTAGTCTAGTACTTGTCTTGTGAGATCCCCTCACAAGACCTTACCAGATTTTGAGGCAGCAAAGCCTATTTGAGGGTCGCCTATCCCTTTGTTGACTTAAATCATTAAGGGAACTCTTTCTTTGACTTCTGCATGTGGATACTCCTTAGCATTTCTTATCGATAAACCCTAACTTTTAGTAGTCCTTAGCAAGTCTAGAGTTAGAATACTTGTTCCTTTCTAAAGAAGACAAACCCTGTTTAGGCTATAAGGTACCTTTCCCTAGACCATTCATATCACCTTGAGCCTTCTAATCTGAATACCCTTATAGGTGAATACCAAGAAGCCCTCCTTGTGGTGAAATTCCACTAGAGATCAAGGGACCAGTTACTGAGGTGACATTGGGCAATCAATTCTTGTTGCCCCTGTATCTCTTGCCCATATCCCATTGACGCTTTGCACCAAGATTCCACTAGATTTTGCATAGGCAACAATGGGATAAAATTCAACCACAAACCAACAAGAGAGAAGCCACCAAGGTGACAATCATGGTTATCTCTTCGTTGCCCTAAGATCTGGGTTGCCTCATCAAGTTTTACGCTATGCTTGCTAGATTTTAAGGTAACAGGTAGCATGGTTGATAACATCCTTAGGTTTTCCCTTAGGTAAGATAAGACAAGATGAGATAATTTTATTAATGTAAAGTGAATGACCATAAATAGGTCAATAGAACTGAAGGATGCAACCAATATGAGTACAATGTGGGACTGCAAACGCAATTCCTAGGAAATGCCAAAGTTAAATCTAGGATAAAATGAAGAAAAGAAAGATGCAATAATAGGACAACCTCATAAACATGTATATAACCGGATCATGTAGAAGACTAAGTGATTAAGTCCAAGGCATGGAGGTCAATAATGTCTAGAATGCCCAAGCATGATAACATTTGATGCCACTAGCTAATAATTTTCAAATCACCCAAGAGAATTGAGGGACTAAATCTCACATCGAATTTGCTACCATGTTGAGATTTATGGGTCAACAGAACAATAGATGGAACAAAATCTCACCCAAATTCTGAAATAGGTTCCTCACAAGTGTTTGAAGACAGAAATACACAAGTGTGCTTGAGAAAAAGATGTGGTCCACAAAGAAAAAATTGGGAAAATTAAGTGCCCTTCGCCTGACATTTTGTATTTCAGATCAGGAAAATCGCAAGATGAGATAATACAAATGAGAGCTTGATCTGTGTATTTATACACAACCCAAGTGAGGTACACCTTCAAGAAGGAGTTATGGCTCCACTAAACAAGGGCACACACCCCATGAGGCCTATTGAGCCTACACATCAAGTTTGACCAACTCGTTCTTAACCATACCTAGTAGTATAATATAAGAACAAAGAATATGACATGAGCCATAATTACAAGTAATAACGATACATGAGCCATGGCCGTATGTACAGATTATACTAATAATTCCAACACAGAAGAATGTCACCAAGGATAAAAGACATCTGCTAATACCTTGCAATAGCATTCCAAGGAACATTTGCAATGAATCCCATTTTCATCCTAGCACAGATCCCATCGGCAAGGCCCCTTTTTTTACTTCCCATTGCTGATCAAAATACTTGGAAGTACAAATCTTCCATGCATGAAACCAAAACAAATTATAGGGTTGAGTACTAGAAAAGCAAGTCATCAGAAAATAAAACAGAACAAAACAGACCTGAATGTCTCCAAGTAACTTCCAGACTGCAGCAACATTTCCAAACATCAGACAACTAGCCAATGCAATCTCAGAGGCTTCCTGCCATTTGATTCAAAAATCAAATTAATTTGATCATGTTAATCACAAATGAACTTAAACTTTGTGACTCAAAATTGAAGAAGAAATATACATTCAACTATTTTTTACCTTCGTGAGATTTGCAGCCCATCCAAAAGCACCCAAGGCTCTGCACTCCTTAGACATCCCAAGCATCGCAGAGGCAAGCCCGTATTGAGCAGCAAGATTCTGGGGTGCAAATTCCAGCCCAAGTTGAAACTGCTCGATAGCCTGATGAAGGCCGAGTACGAATCATTGGCAATGTAACCATAGACAATTTTAAATGATTAAATGCAATTTGTAATCAAATTTAAACACATTGATGCTTGGGACTCTTTCTAGGAAAGAATATAACTTTGATTCATAATGTCAAATGCAAATATTCAGAAATTAACCAGCTGAACAAAAACAATTAATATGTCTACACCATCACTATCTTCGCAAGTCCATGACAAACCCTCTAACAAAAAATAAGGTATAAACGATACATTATACGTATGATGTCCATCTCCTATGAAACTTGTGTATTTCAACTAGTAACAGATATGTATCATGAATAAAATAGAGTTCTAAAATTGTGCGACAGAGGAGAAGTACATAATTTCCTATAAGATCCAAGTAATAAAAAGATATTGCCACTCTGAATTAAAGGAAAATCACGTGAACTTCCCTCTATTGCAATTAATATGTCTACACCATCACTATCTTTTCAAGTCCATAACAAACCCTCTAACAAAATAATAAGGTATAATTGATACATTATACATATGCTGCTTACCTCCTATGAAACTTGTGTATTTCAATTAGTAAACAGATATGTATCATGAATAAAATAGAGTTCTAAAATTGTGCAACAGAGGAGAAGTGCATACTTTCCTATAAGATCCAAGTAATAAAAAGATATTGCCACTCTGAATCAAAGGAAAAACACGTGAACTTCCCTCTATTGCAATTGCACGGCCATATGCCTGTAGAATGAAGCAAAATATATTAGTGTCAACACCATACCTGTAAGCAGCATTTATTTATGAAAGCAGAAGAAACACCACCTTAATAGCAGCAGTAAGCATTCCAAGTTGTTGATATGAAAGTCCCAAGGCCTGAAAATACCCATCCTCCTTAAGAGTCCCACAAAATGGATTTATAATCTAGTAAGTACAATAACTTTGACTTGCAATTAACAAATGTTATTTAACTTACTTCCCACAAGTCTGCACATGTTGGATAACCACGAATTGCATGTTGAAGACTAGCAACAGCATCTGACCACTTTTTTTGTTGCACCTGAAAAATACTTCATGCAAATATCTCAATGTGTGTGAATATCAAAGTCACAACCACATCATCCCATCAACATTTATGATGAACACATCGACAGTTTATGTTTTGCATTGAAGGCACCAATTCAGGTCAACAGATTCAATTTGTCATGACTTCCAAGAAAGAAGTCATGTCAAAAGATTTCCAGTCCCCAGATTATTTTGAAAAAACAAATGGATAATATTTTATCCAATTATAAGAACCAGACAAGAATGACAAATGATACAGCCCCAATCAGAGAAATCATGTTAAATCAGATTTAGAATTAGGCATATTTAAGGTACTAAACATTGTATCCTATCAAACCTATTTAATCTTCATGCTGTTATTATAGAATTAAAAATATTTTATAACTCTGAAATAAAGATATTTATTGATACTTCTAACAAAACGATAGCATTAGGCATCTTTAAGGTACTTAATGTTACATCCCATCAAGTACTACGGTACTTATTTGATCTTCATGTTGTTATCATAGAATCCAAAACAATTTATCATAACTCGACTCGTAAGGAACAACTTCTGTCAAAATGATCTCAGTTTCCAAAAAGAAAACCTAACAGAATAACAATTCATTCAATTATAACCACCAGACAAGAATGACAATTCTGACAGCCCCAATCCGAGAACTCCTGTAAAATTGCAGTTAGCTATAGGCATATTTAAGGGTACTAGAAGTTACAGCAGATCAAGCACTATGGTACTTATTTAATCTTAATGTTTCTATTATAGAGTTCAAAATAATTTATGATTACATGAAATGGGAAGAAACAATACACAAAATAACAAAAAGGCCAATTAAAAGCGGCAAAAGGAGTAAAAATAGTCCTATGCCATAAATATGCAAGGATTTCAAATAAGGACATCTAGTTTCTATTGACACCTAATCATCAGGATTGGGTGAATAAGTGTAACTGATGTAAATAAATAATAAGAAATATGAATAGTCACCGGGAGATGAAGTGAACAGTCTCTCCTCATGTATATAATAAAGACCAACCTGAATGAATATGAACGAATTGATTTTGAGGAGTTACTGCCTGGTTTGACACGGTATCAGAGCCAGCTCCCAATATTAGCTTCTGTGTAACTCCTAGTGTCAGTTCCCTGCCTAGTTTGTAGAACTCACACCTCTGCCATGCTCTTGAGGCCTACACCCACATTCCTGAACCACTGTCGTATGCACTTTTATGTTCTGGTGACAGCTGTTGTATATTGTAACTGTACTACGTACTGCCCATACCTATCCACTCTTTCTCTTACACTTCATTTTATTGTGATAACTCCGCCCTATATTACGCTGCCTTTATTGTTGTTCATTACACCCTCGAACAGTCACGGTTAATGTTGTAGGTAATACTCTCTGGTATCCACGGTTAATACCGCTCGACAGTCCCGATTAATACTGTAGGTAATACTCCGCTCCATTCCTTCACAGTTAATACACTCCCACGATTTAATTCACGGTTAATACACTCCCAATCGTTGTGCGTTGTTCTTGATTTTCTTGCGCTTTCCTGCTTCCATGACCATTATGTATCTTCAAGGATAATTTCCTGTAAGCCTTGCCAATCTTGGTATCTCTTCGACCTGGCCATATGCTATTCATTTTAATACATGCACTGCCTATTCTTCGACTAGAGAATCCTTCTCAATTCCCAGTATGGTGAAATAATATGTGTCATATCTCCATGCCATAAGCTCCATACACTCCATATGCTCAGTCCATACGCTCTCCCCCATCCACGCAATGCATTTTTTTTGCCACTATCTATGTGTGGTTGAATACACTATCTATGCGCAGCTGAATACATGGTGGTGTTGCCTAGGTCCGAACTGGGGACCTTCAGTGTGCAAACATTCGAAGCAGTGAGAAATGTATATGGAAGTGGTCTACAGTGGCGGTGGTGGGAGCACTAATCGCAGTTGGATGCTTCAAGTGCATTAAACATTTTTGGAGACTGCATTAAACATTTTTTTTGAAGACTGTGTATGCATGCTCCCAATGCTTTTTATTTGGTGCATTGGATTTTTAAATATGAATGCATTGACTCAGAAATATGTATGGTATCCATGGTGCATGTGTTGAGAATCGGTTGAAATCCTTTATATGTTGAGCCATATGTGATCGATATATAATGGGCATATAATATATGAAGTGCACGTCAACTTTCGAACAAACAAATTAACAAATAAATTAAAAAATCTATCAACAAAAGTACTTTTTTACAAACCATATTTTACAATGCATTCAATCATATCCATTGTGGGAATAGTTCTCACTGGCAAGGAGAACAATCCTGAGTGGTCACGGATGATAAAACACACCCTCATTTTCAATGAGTTGTGCAAAGGAGTGTGTGTTGGAGACGGAGACAAAGAGCCAGAACAGCCTACCTCAGACAAAGAGTTCGCCATTTGGGAAAATAAGAACAGCAAAGCCTATGTATTTAATTGCAGCATCTGTAAGTGAAGAGGTGAGTCGCCATATTTCGCCATTTTCAACTGCTTTCAAAAGCCTTACAAAAGCTTAAAGAACTCTATGACTCACATTCTGCACTTGAAGTTGTTCAACTCATAATTAAACTCTTCACTCTTGAATTACAAAATAATGATCCTCTTGCTCTTGCATCCGAAGTAAAATCTATAATGCATGAT